>SJYX01008524.1:190624-202444 GCA_006410675.1 Oreotragus oreotragus | reverse complement strand
CTTCATGGGAGGGCGGGGGGGAACAGTAAAGGGACTAATTTGGGAGCCATTCACATAAGTGCTACTACTTGGTATTTTTTATCCACTGAGATTTCTTGTTCAACTAGGAACGGACTTTCTTGAAAAGCGCAGCTTAATCACTGTCTTTTACTACTCAGCACTGGGAGGTTTGCAGAGAGAAATTTAAGAAATCAGTAGAGTGGAGATGGGGAAGATCATGATGGAAGAAAGGTGAAATGATTGCAGTCTTGATCTCAATCCTGCCACTAAACAGTGGAACCAGTAGCTTCCCTTCTAGAACTCAGTTGTTCTTGTCTGTGAAATGGAGGAGTAGGAGGGTCTTCAAGGCTCCCTCAAAGTACTACCATTCCACGATCACATCCTGAACATGCAGGAAGACTACATTTCCCAGTCTCCCTTGTGATTACCACGTGACTACATTTCCACCAACAGGAATGTAAGAAATCATATGTTGCTTTTGAGCCAAGGTAATTAAAAGTAAGTATGGGTTCTCCATGCTTCCTCTGTTTCCCATCCATATGGCTACAAGAGATTGCAGATTTACAGATGGAAACCTCCAAGATCTCTGAAACACTGTTGGAGAAGGGCCACCAAATGAGCCCCTAACTTGCACTGGACTGTTATACGGGTGATATTAAATGGTTATTGTGGGAAGCCTCTGACTTTCCAGGATTTCTTTGTCACAACAGTACTGTCTAGTGTTATCCTGACTAACATATAAAGTTCTGAGAGATCTAATGACAGAGAAAGAAGTTAGACTTCAATTACACTGCTAATCTTGACTACATATTTAAAAATTAAACAGATCATCCTATAAAACAGATCCTCCATATTTCTTTTAAGCATGCATGGCACATATGCAAAATATTAAGCACATATAAAGCCATAAGAGAAATCACAACCAAACCCCCATAATTGGCATTATACAGATGACATTTTCTGACTATAATGCAGCAAAGTTAGAAACTGACAGTAAAAAAGACAGTTAAAACACAAGCATATAGAACAGTCTTTTGGACTCTGTGGGAGAGGGAGAGGGTGGGATGATTTGGGAGAATGGCATTGACAGATGTATAATATCATATGAATGAATCGCCAGTCCAGGTCCGATGCATGATACTGGATGCTTGGGGCTGGTGCACTGGGATGACCCAGAGGGATGGTACGGGGAGGGAGGAGGGAGAGGGGTACAGGATGGGGAACACGTGTACACCCATAGTGGACTCATGCTGATGTATGGGAAAACCAATACAATATTGTAAAGTAATTAACCTCCAGTTAAATAAATTTATATTTTTAAAAAACACACAAGCATACATTTAGAAAATTAAAAATACCCTTCTGAATAATTGGTGAGTTAAAGAAGAAATCACAATAGAAATTACTAAATATTTATAACTGAAAGACAACAAAACTATATATTTATGTCTTTTTTCACGTGGACTCATTCAGCTACTTGGCTTTCACTTTCATCATGTCATTCTAGGAGGCAGTGGTTGCTTTATTTCAACCCTACCTACTCTTATAGCAACTTGTAATTGATAAGAACATTCTTATTTCTTCAAGAGAGCTAAACACTGAGCTGCATTGTGCAGCAATACGACCATGGAAGGAACAGTGATGTGTTACTGGTGGGCAGGACAGCAGGGGCAGGGGACGGTAAGCATGCACATACTTGCACACTTGTGCAGGGACAGACACAAACACTCCCCCGGCAGCTCTTTTGCTATGTTGAGCATCCAGACAGAAACTAAAAGTCAATCACTGAGCTATCTCAACCCTCATTTTAACTTTTGGCAGCAAGTTGCAACTGAGAGATAGAAAAGAGACAAGAGTTAAAATAATGTACGTGAGTTCACGCGTGACCAGTTGCTTGGGTCGGATCCGACTCTGCAACCCCATCGACTGTAGCACTCCAGGTTCCTCTGTCCATGGGACTCTCCAGGCAGTTCTGCTGGAATGGGTTGCCACGCCCTCCTCCAAGGGATTCTCCCAACCCAGGGATGGGATCAGCGTCTCCTGCATCATTCTTTACCCATTGAGCCACCTGGGAAGACCAAAATAATGTACACACGTGTGTACAAGAAAATGATGAAACCAATTGTATATTTATTTCTCTTTAGCTCTCAGGTCAGTTGTCCTATCATATACCAAGGGGCCACATACAAACTTGTTCCTGGGGTAGTGTCCTCGCTAGAAGCCACCACACAGGTTAGCCTGTGGGGCAAGCATGTGCTCGTGGAATCATGGGCAGGAAGGAGCTTCAGAAGGTGCTTCCCTCCGGAAAGGAGGGATATGGGATCACGTGAGATGGCTTGACTGTATCTGTGATGTTGTTTAAGAAACCAGAAAAGGTTTGAACCAAATATTGCAATTGGGGTGTTATTTCCTTATTGTCTGGGGTTTTTTCCTGCATGGGCTTATTACTCTCAGAAAAATGGTGCGAAAATTTGATAAGGTGAAATACCAAAGTTCTGGTGTGTGACAGGGACGGCTCTCTCTTGCTGATAACATGTGGACACAGCAGGTCAAAAGTACTTTTTTATTGTTCTGGAGCCGCTCAGTGTCAGAGTTCCACAGCAGTGGGCTGAGTCAGCTTGTTCTCAGCCACTCAACCTTCCAGAACATCATCTCTGCAAATCTGCAGTGCAACGCTGATTTCTGAGATCAGCCTCTGGGTGAAAACGAACCACCTCTGGGGGTGGGATGGGATGGGCCACCATATCCACAACAAGCAGCAACCACAGAAGCCCAGGCTTTCCGGGTGGGGGACAGGGGTTGGGGGGGCAGGTGTAGATAAAACAAGGTTGGCCACAAGCTAGGAATTGTTGAATGGCATCATGGTTACACAGCAAGCATTAAACTACTCTGCTTTTTATATATTTGAAGTTTTCTGGAATAAATTTTTAACCACTTTAGAGCAATTTGGCAATAACTAATAAAATTACATTCCCTTTGACACAGCAATTCCACCTCTTGAAATTCACCAGATATACCACCAAAAGTGCCAAATAAAGTGTTATTCCTTGTAGCACTGTTTCTAAGAGAAAGATGCTGGAAACAAGTTGTGTTCTTCAGGAGAGGATTGCTGAGGGACTTCCCTGGTAGTCCAGTGGCTAAAACTCCATGCTCTCAATGCAGAGGGCCCAGGTTCTATCCCTGGTCAGGGAACTAGGTTCTGAATACTGCAACTAAGAATTCGAATGCCAAAACTAAAAAAATTCCATGGGCCGAAACTAAAAGATCTCACATACTGCAACTAAGGCCTGCAGCAACCAAATAAATATTCAAAAAAAAAAAAAGAGGTGGTCATCAAACAATGGAATAGATCTGTGTAGCAGATAAAAGGTAAAGAACTTTCTAGGTCCTAACATGAGACAAACTCCAAGATACAATGTGATGGGCGGGATAATGTGCCCCCCAAAAAATGTCTATGTTTTATTCCTGGAGCCTGAAAATATGTCCCCTCACATGGTAAAAGGGATTTTACATGTAGGATTCAGTTAAGCATTTTGTGATCAGGAGATCATTTTGGATTATCCAGGTGAGTCCAGTGCATCACAAGAGACCTTATAAAAGGGAAAAAGAAGGGTCAGAGCCAGAGAGGGATCTGAGGATGTTACACTGCTGAGTTTGAAGGGGCCCTGAGACAAGGAACACAGGCACCTCTAGAAGATGCACAAGGCAAGGCAGCAACTTGGTTTTAACCCAGGGAGACCCACTGGGGATTTGGGGCCTCCAGAGTATACAGAAAATAATTGGTGCTGTTTAAATACTAAGTTTGTGGTGATTTGTTACAGCAGCAGGAGGAAACCAACACATCATGGAAAAAATAAGATGCAAAACAGGTTTATAGCTTCATTTATAGGAGATGGTATGTAGAGGTGTAGATATAGTTATAAATATACTTTCTGGAAGGAGACAAGAAACTGAATGCCTGTGGGGAGAACTGGAGGCAGAATAAAAAGGATGGAAGTGGACCTTTTCCATGTGTCCCCCTAAGTCCATTCAGAAGGCCCTAACAGAATCCACAGGCTGGATGCCTTACAAACAATAGAAATTTCTTTCTTGCAGTTCTGGAGGCTAGGAAGTCCATGGACAAGGTACCAGCAGATTTGGTGTCTACTGGCTCAGAGACAGGCATCTTCTGGCCGTAACCTCACATGGCAGAAAGGGGTGATGGGGCTCTCTGGAGTCTGCTTTGTAAGGGCACTAGTTTCATTCATGAGAGGTCTACCCTTATGACCTAATCACCTCTCAAAGGCCCCACCTCCTAATCCCATCACATGAAGGGGGTAGGGTTTCAACATATGAATCTGAGGGGTGGTGGTGTGGGACGGGACACACACATTCAGCCCTTTGTATTAATACGTTTTTGAGTTTTGTACCGCTTGAATGTTTTGGCTAGGGAAAGCAATAAAATTCCAATTAAACTTCCCTAGGGAGTTCCCTGGTGATCCAGCTAAGACTCCACATTCCCAGCACAGGGGACCCCGGTTCAATCCCTAGTCAGGAAATTAGATCCCACAGGCCACAGCTAAGATCTGGTGTAGCCAAACAAATAAATTTTGTTGTTGTTGTTGTTTAATTTAAATTTATTTATTTTAATTGGAGGCTAATTACTTTACAATATTGTATTGGTTTTGCCATACATCAACGTGAATCCGCCACAGGTGTACACGTATTCCCCATCCAGAACCCCCCTCCCTCCTCCCTCCCCATACCATCCCTCTGGGACATCCCAGTGCACCAGCCCCAAGCATCCTGTATCCTGCATCGAATCTGGACTGGCGATTCATTTCTTATATGATATTATACATGTTTCAATGCCAAAATTTTAAAAAAAGAAAAAAAGATTAAAAACCTCCCTCTATTACCATGACATGCAGATTTTCAAGGTTTAGACTATTTTTACATGTATAATAAGCTCAAGAAGCATGGAAACGAGCGATCAGTGGGCGGGGCTCCTGGCTGAGAAACAGACAAAACTAGGAGGAAAGTCTGGCCAGATTTCATTGACTACACGGCATTCACCAGCTCTCAAAGGGAGTTGGCCAATGGCCCCTTTCAGGACTGACTTGGGATATTTCTCCCAAATTATAAATAAGCCCGCACTACAAACCTTCTCCAGTCTCCTCAGGGTTCTTCTCCCTCCCCCAACACGTCCCCACATGGCAGAAGGAACAATGCCAAAGACACCTTTCCTGGAGTCTGTTCTTCCATGCTCCACGTGGGCCATAGCTAGACTCTGCAACACCCCTGTTCGACCTAAAAAAGTCCTCAATCCCCTGATTTTATACATCAGCTAGGAGGCTTCCTAGGTGGCGCAGCGGTAAAGAATCTGCCAGCCCCTGCAGGAGACGCAAGAGACAAAATTTCTATCCCTGAGTCAAGGAAGATCCCTTGGAGTAGGAAATGGCAACCCGCTCCAGTACCCCTGCCTGGAAAATTCCGTGGACAGAGAATCCTGGCGGGTTAAAGTCCATGGGGTCACAAAGGGACGTGACTGAGTGTGTGCACACACGCACACATACACACACAGGGGACCAGTGGAAGACTGTAATAGTCCCAGGCAAAAATGCTTCCAGACCTAAAATGATTAGCTTTATGGAAGTTATTATGCAAATGTATGGCAATTTCAAAGCTATTCAGCCTTGTGAAGGCCTAGCAGAGAAAGAGGAGTTGAGTTGGATTCAAAAGTTTTTGATTATCCAAGTTCACTCCAATTCTAATTTGAATATTAATATTAAAATGCACTATAATTATTATGTGACCCCCATACTCTCAGATCTCGTTGAGCCTTACTTTTATCACGCTCAAAATCAGGGTGGTGGAGAGCTGACTAGAGAACAAAGGTTGGCCTAGTGTTATCAGTCCCTGGGGGTTTTCTCTCCCCTCACCTTTGCACCTGGACCACAGCATCAGCCTGATTTCTTGGACAACTGAGAGGAGGCAGCTGCAGGCACACCCAAGCTCAAAGACTATGAGCCAGGTCCAGACTGGAGCTCCTCACAACCCAGAAACAGACAGAACATTGACTCAGCACTTGCTACCAGCTGGACACACTTCAAAATATATTACTTGTGTTAACTTATGTATTCCTCTAGGCAACCCTATGAGACAGATATTGTTATTACTAACCACTCTGCCAAATGGGGAAACTGAGGCACCGCTGATGCTTGGCACCGCTAGGCCTCCATCCAGTGATTCAACCACTCACCCCATCATCTCCTGGACCCATGTATGTTTCCCCTCTAAAGCAAATAAATCTGGTAATTTGGGGTTTCCTAGGTATGACATGAACATATCCCGTGTGGATGGACAAAAGTTTGGACAGAATTAGACTGGACCCTTGAAATAACCTGAGATCGGCCTTGGCCTGGACTTCCCTGGTGGCTCAGATGGTAAAGAATCTGCCTGCAATGCAAGAGACAAGGGTTTGATCCCTGGGTCAGGAAGATTCCCCTAGAGAAGGGAATGGCAACCCATTCCAGTATTCCTACCTGGAGAACTCCATAGACAGAGAAGCCAGGCGCACTATAGTCCACGAGGCCACAAGGAGTCAGACATGACTGAGAGACTGACACTTTCACTTTCTTCACTTCAACCCCGGCCGTGACAATGACAAAGTCAAGATCTTCCTGGATGAGTCCAAACCCTGCCAGATGAGTCCTGGACCCCACATCCAGCAAACGGCTTGAATGTGATGGTCTCATTCATTTTGAGTAAAGTCGCCTCAAAACCAGCAGGACCAGCCAGCTGCTCACTTTCCACCCTCACGTGCTGCTCTTGGCAGACAAGAAGGAATTTTTAAAGACTAATTACACATTCTTTTTTATTGGTGCCATGTTTGTAGTATTTGCTGTCCCCAGCGGTGCCACAGTAGGTGATATAAAAAGACGTATGAATAATGTACACAACAGCTTCAGAGTCATCAGAGAACCTTGCTGCCAAAACAAGGAAGGCACGCCAGGGCTGAGATAATGGATCTGAGAGGGAAGTGAGAGATATGCATATTCCTGCTCGGTTTTCCCTGAAATCTGTGGGCTACCATCAGCTTGAGGATGAGCAAGTGGGATCTGCATCCAGCCCTGGAGAAAGCTCCCATCAAGACAGCACAGGGTATTCAACGCAGCAATCCCACATCCGGAAATGCAACCCACCAAAATACAATCGCTGGTGTACAAATATTTATGGACAAGGATATGCATTTCAGCACTGTCCTAATTGTGGAGGGAAAAAATAACAAAAGTTATTGATTTAATAGGGTTTCTCCAGAAAGATCCCTTCTTGGGACAGGAGCCCTCCACAAAGAGGCTGCCTTGTAATGAAACAACCCCTGATGTGAGCAGATGTCCATAGGTCCTTAGAAGTAACAAGATGACAGCGCTTTCCTGCACCAGGGTAAGTGAATATAGTGAAACAGAAGAACAGAATGTGTCAGTTGGAAATTTATTTGGAAGAGTTGTGGTATGGGGTTGTTGGTCCACGGGTAGAGGCCCCTCCTCCACTCTTTCTCTCTTGGCTTCATTGACAGAGGTTGAGCAAGAGAGATGTTTGCTTTCCCAGCCTCCCTTATAGCTAGGGGCAGACACGTGACCCAGTCTTGACTAATGAGATGCAAAGGGAAGTCTCCTGTGAAAGCTGTCTCCCCCTTCATAAGAAAACTAATCTCATTTCATCTTCTCCTCCTTCCTCCTCCTCCTCTCCTTCCTCCTCCTTTTTCTCCTTCCCCTTCTTCCTCCTTTTCCCTCTCCAGCCCTTTTCCTCCTCTGCCTCCATCTCCTCCTCCTCCTTCTCCTCTCTCTCTTCCCAGACCTTCGAATGGAGCTCTATAAAAGGTTTCCTGCTTGAACCACAGCAGCCATCTTATAACCATGAGGAAAAGGCCAAGAGAATTGCAGAACCCCCAACCCAGAGCCCAGACATCATGAAACTTCCAAACCATCCCTAGAAACACCAACCTCCAGGCTTCCTGTGGATCTTCCCCATCACGTGCTAGGCTCTTGGTTGCTTCAGGGTGAATGTGTCCCAACTGCTCTGTGGCCTGGCTGCCACAAAAGCACCCATTCAGCCTCAGAAAAGTCCTAGCCTTTTGCCTGGGCACTTGGAAATATTAGGACAATCCCTGCGGTAGGCTGCTGAAGAGTATCCCCACCCCCCACCCCAACCCCCACAAAATAATCACATTTACCCCAAACCTGAGAATATGACCTTATATAGAAATAAAGTCTTTGCATATATAATTAAGGTAAGAATTGNCAATCCCTGCGGTAGGCTGCTGAAGAGTATCCCCACCCCCCACCCCAACCCCCACAAAATAATCACATTTACCCCAAACCTGAGAATATGACCTTATATAGAAATAAAGTCTTTGCATATATAATTAAGGTAAGAATTGAGGTAAGATTTTAGGGTGGGCCGTAAATCCAATGACAGTGTCCGTATAAGAAAAGGACATACAGATATTCAGGGAAGAAGGTCATATGAAGAGGGAAGTAGGGATTGGAGTGATGCAGCCTCAAGCCATGGAATGCCAGGAGCCATTGGAACCTAGAAAAGGCAAGAAAGAATTCTCCGCTAAAGCCTTCCAAGGGGGCAGGACCCTGCCAACACCCTGATTCCATACTTCTGGACTTCAGAACCATGAGAATATATTTCTGTTGTTTTAAGCCCCTCAACTGTGGTGATTTGAGGCAGCAGCCCCGGAAAGCTACAACATTCCAAACTGTTCCATGTCCCTAACACCTGCTGGGACCCACTGGTGAAAATGCCATGCCTCCCTGACCAGGCCAGGGGTACGACCACCTCACCCCCACCCACAGCTGGCAAAGCTCCTCCCTTCCTGCCTGCTCAGACTCATTCCTGCCTCCCCATTGGGCCTGGGATGGCAAGAGGCAGCAACAAAGTGAGCCTTCGTTTTACACAGGTCCAGAGAGTCTGAGTCCTCAGTATAAGGGCCCCTTCACAGGAGGGGCCTTTCATTTAATTCACACTTACAACTAGAAAACGTGCCTTTCCCTAGATTAAGCAGAACTGAGAAACCTGTTGATGGGAGATGCGATAAATAAGTGACGCTATATTTACCAGTAAATATTACACTGTAGTTAAAAAGGAGGTATAGTGAGATATTTATAAATTTAGGATTTAAATTTGGGATTTTCTTTAAAATAATATGAGGAAGGGGGAAGTAGATGGAGGGAACATCTAGAAGAAGTATGTTTGGCCAAGAGTTGATCATTGTTGAGTTGGGCAAAGGAGGATTTATCCTACTATTCTACTTTTGCATATGTTTGAAAGTCTCTGTCATAACGAATTTTTTTTAATGAGGTAGGCTTTCTGCATTGTCTTGGAAAGAGGTTGATGATATATTCTTATTTAAAAGAAGCACCAAATTGAAGAATAATATATGCAGTACAACCTCACTTATTTGCATGTGAGTACTTTATATGACTAAGTGTGGAGAATCATCTATAATCATTATTACAGGTAATAATTATAAGACGTATAATGAATTAATTATGAAATTTATAAATTCTGTAATAATTTATATGACAAACCCAGTAACAGTGATAAAATTTGGCCCGCTGTTATTTTGTCTCAAATCACCATTTCTTTTCCACAACAGCACGTCTCAACTCTGTGATGACACAAAGGCCTGTGCATATTAAAACTCAATGGATATTTGCCAGGTATGTGGCCTCACTGCCTTGTACCTGTGGAGCCCGAGAACTTGCTGAATTCACCAAATGAGTAAGTGAGAGACTGGACCCCAGGAGACTCTGAAAGTTTATTACCATTCTGGAGCAGTTGGTTATTTACTTTTTTAAAAAAATAGAAATTCTCCTCTTGGCAGAATAGCCTGTGGGCTCAAATGCAAAATTATAACATGAAGGCAGACCTTGGGAGCCACCCAGACAGCCGCAAACAAGATCACAGGCTCAAAATCGATCGACACAAAACCCCTGCAAGCCTTCCCACCAGGAAAAGAATATTTTGACAGAAGCATTTTGCTGGTACCTAGAGGCCGGCTCACAGGGGTGGCAGAGGGGAGGAGGAAGGAAGGCAGTACTTAGGTCAAGAGCAGTGGGGTCGGGGGGGGGGCTCCATCAGAAAGGGTCTGTTTTGCCAGGGAGTTGCTCTGCATTCAGCCCAAGTCATTATCAAAAGGCTTGGACACAAGTGAGCCAGGCTCCAGGTAGGCACACTGGCTCAACACAGGGTGTGGTGCCTGACGTCAGGGTTCTTCCCTTCTCTACCTGTATTGAAGTTTAAAGATGTCCACCCTCTCAGCTGGAGGGGTGGAGGCGGGGTGCGGGGTGTGGCAAGAGAAGACCAGAACTCGCCCAACCCAACACACACTGTGCATCAACCACTACTTACCCAAAAACTCCACCACACAAAGTACAGGCTGAGAGCTTGGGCATTGGCGCCAACAGACCTGGGCCCCAGTCCTGGCTTGGCTCAAGTAGCTTTCATTCTCTAAGCCTCCACTTCATCTATAAAGTGGGGCATGATGATTCCTACTGGGCAAGGCTGATGTGAAGATTAAATGAGATGATATGCTTAAAATTAAATGAGATGATGTCCTAGAAGCAGACCCCTTGGGATAAGGGTTTGGCAGAGCACCAAAGAATTGATGCTTTTGAACTATGGTGCTGGAGAAGACCCTTAAGAGTCCCTTGGATTGCAAGGAAGTCAAACCAGTCAATCCTACGCGAGATCAACCCTGAATACTATTTGGAAGGACTGATGCTGAAGCTGAAGCTCTAATACTTTGGCCACCTGATGTGAACAGCTGACTCATTGGAAAAGACCCTGATGATGGGAAAGACTGAGGGCAGAAGGAGAAGAGGGCGACAGAGGATGAGACAGTTGGATGGCATCACCAGTTCATTGGACATGAACTTGAGCAAACTCCGGGAGATGGTGAGGGACAGAGAAAGCTGGTGTGCTGCAGCCCATGTGGTCATGAAGAGTCAGACACGACTTGGCGATGAAACAACAGCAAGATAAATGGCTAACCTGGGAGATGATCTTCAAAAGCACTGAATGGGGAGTGGGGACGCGAGACAGTGGGGAAGCCAATACAGGCGGTGTGATGAGCTGGTCCCTGTCGTGGGCAACACGAGCTCAGGCACAGTGAGAAACTGAGGCAGACAACCTGGAGTAAGGCTCGGCACCTTGTCTGCTGAAGGGGAAGGAAGCTGGGTTGTGGAAAGAAGCTGCCTGTGTTTGGCTTTAGGATGTTCCCAGCGTGCCTGGCGTGATAACTCTCTGGTGCATCTGGTCTACCCCCTGAGTGGCTGAGCAAGCAGGTGGTCATGGGAGCAAGAAGAAGCTCTGTGCTCACAGGAGTGCCTGCAACAGCCGCATGCCATAGTGAACAAGAGAGCTGACTTCGAAGCCGGGCTGCCTGTGGTGGATTCCTGACCCTACCACCTACAAACTGTGGGGCCTTGAGGGAGTAGGGGAGACAAGAGACCCCAGCTGGTAACCAGGGCTGGTGACTGAACATAAGGACATGAAGGTGAGCAGCAAAGGTCACTCCACTGGGCCACAGTGTTCATGTAAAAACGTCAACCCAGTGATCCTTGAGAAACATGAGTGCTTGGTAATGTAAAACACAAGCCTAAGCAAGACAACAACCCCACAGACATGCAGAAAGGATGCTGTGAGTCACCTACAGCACTGATTCTCTGGAATCTGTGCACCAGGGTCACTAGGGAGGGTTGATAAAATGCAGGTTCCTGGGCTCTGGCACCAGAGATTCTAATACAGCCAGTCCCGGGACCGGGG
>SJYX01008524.1:68764-190218 GCA_006410675.1 Oreotragus oreotragus | reverse complement strand
GTGGGCGGGGGGGCAGGAGGGGCCAGGAATCTGTATTTTTAGGAAGTTCTCCTGGTGAGTCAATACAGGTGGAACATAGGACCCTATTTTGAGAAGTAAGGTGCTAACAGAACAAAAGTTTTCAGATCTCCTGGCAACACTACGTGGGTAAGAGATGCTTACAAGAAGAGATTACTACTCAGCTTTTAAAATGAGCATCTACACGTGACCAGTCAATCCTAAAGGAAATCAACCCTAAATATTCATTGAAAGGACTGATCCTGAAGCTGAAGCTCCAATACTTTGGCCACCTGATGTGAAAAGCCAACTCTGATACTGGGAAAGATTGAGGGCAGGAGGAGAAGAGAACAGAGGATGAGATGGTTAGAGAACATCACCAACTCAGTGAACATGAATTTGAGCAAACTCTGGGAGACAGTGAAGGACAGGGAAGTCTGATGTGCTGCAGTCCACAGGGTCACAGGGTTGGACACAGCTGACTGACTGAACAACACTGATATGTACACGTGAACTCACATGATATCCATGCACACATCAACACCACCAACAGTCAGGACTTGGAACACCAGTTGTATTGACTCAACAAAATAAATGACTGTGTTCCTGACATACTCGGAAATTATCAAAGAATAATTCATGTTCCACCACCACAACCACCAATTCTACCCTCCCCCAAAAAACCCTTGAGAATGAACCAAGGTTAACGAGGCTGGTGGGTATCTGCTGCGTAAGTGCTGGCCATGCATGTTATACTGCCTGAAGGTGGATCCAATTTTTCCAGGAATGCAAAGAAAAATGCTTTCATGAGAAGAACAGCCAGATGCCACAGGCCTGGGTGAGAAAGAGACAGCCGCGTTCCACCAGGATGAACTTGGAATTTGGTCTGGGGAAGGTAGCCGGCTCTCCAGACGCCTTTGTTCACTGTCTCAGATTCACTCTTTTCCCACTCCATCTCCTGAGCCAAAGGCAGCAAGAGGAACTTCTCCAAATCTTTCTGTCACCTTGAGCGATGACACTCCCTAGCCCCTGCTTCTGAGAGTGAAAGTAGTTCCCACCTTGCCTGCTTACCCCCCATCCATCTCCAGACAGTGGGCAGACAGGCTACATGCAGTGCATGTCAGAGCTGAGGAGTTTCCCCTCTGATGTGCACACAGCCTTGAAAACTTTGGTCCCCTGGCCACCAGCCATCAACATACCTACTCAGGGTCTCGCAAGAAATGCAGAACCTCAGCCCCCACCCGCCAACCCCCACACCACAGATGCTCTGAATCAGAATCTGCATTTTAGCAAGATCCTCATGTGACTTGTAGGCACACATCAAAGTCTGGGGTCCTCACTGTCCTCAGAATAAGGCCTGGAGTCCTCTCCATGTTCAGTGACCCTGCCTATGCATATGTTTTTTCCCATATTAACGGGAAATTGGTGATTTTTATACACTCCCCAGACAAACAGAGCTGTGTTTGGCAATTTACATAGATGATTTCACTTACTTTTTTTAAGCTCCTTTTAATTGTATTGTATTTATTTATTTATTTGGGTGCGTCGGGTCTCAGTTGCAGCACGCAGAATCTTCGTTGCATCATGCAGGATCTTTCGTCGCTGCTCACAGACTGTCTAGTTGCCACTCGTGGCCTGACTTGCTCCTGGGCATGTGGGCATCTTAGTTCCCTGACCAGGAGTTGAATCCACAACCCCTTGCATTGCAAGATGGATTCTTAACCACTGGGCCACCAGGGAAGTCCTGATTTCACTTAAACTTCTGTCATGAGGTCTCAGACAGTTAGACCACAGTCCAGGGCTGCACACCTGCTGGGTTTCGCCTGCACAGTGTTCTTACATTTTTGTTAACCAGCTGCCAATACTTTTAAGTGAAGATTTCCACAGGCTTTTAAAAATCTGATTTCTAACTTCTACTGAAAAACCAGACTATGTGGCACAGTCAAACGAAGCTGAGGGGTGGCCGTCGTTCTGGTTTGCCCCCAACTCCACCAAACCCCCAAGGGCGATGGTGTCATCAACTCCCTGTATCACATTTCTGATATTCATATGCCTCTCCTCCTCAGGGAAACTGGAGGAACAGGTCTACCCCCTTCCACCTTCCACCCATCTGCGTCAGTTTTCCATGGCTGCTATAATAAACAAGTTGGCTTAAGACAACAGAAATTTTTTTAGCACATTTCTGGAGGCAGGAATCCGAAATCCAGGTGTCAGGAGGGCTGTGCTCCCCTCTGAAGACTCTAGGAAAGACTCCTTCCTCACCTCTTCCAGCCGCTGGTGGCTCCGGCAAGCCTGGTGTCCTCAGCCTGCAGCGGCTCCAGCCTCTGCCTCCATTGCACATTCCCTTCTCCCTGTGTCTCTGTGTCTCCAGACCTAAACCTCCCTCTCCTTTGCCTTCGAGGACACAAGTCATTAGATTAGAACTCCCTGCTCCCAATCCAGTGAGATCTCACCTTAACCTGATTGTTCGGTCACTAAGTCATGTCCGATTCTTTGTGACCCATGGACTGCAGCACACCAGGCTCCCCTGTTCTTCACTATCTCCCAGAGTTTGCTCAAATCCACGTCCACTGAGTCAGATGCTATCTAACCATCTCGTCCTCTGTCGTCCCCTTCTCCTTTTGCCTTCAATCTTTCCCAGCGTCAGCGTCTTTTCCAATGAGTCAACTCTTCGCATCATGTGGCCAAAGTATCGGAGCTTCGGCTTCAGTATTAGCTCTTCCAATGAATAATCAGGATTGACTGCATCTGCAAAGACCCTATTTCCAAATAAGGCCGCATTCATGAGTGCCAGGTGTTAGGACTCAGACATGTCTTTTCAGGTTAGTGCTCGCCACTAATCACACTCCCCTCCACCTCAGTTTCTACCCTTCCCCCGCCCATCCCAGCTGCCCACCACAACCCTCAGAAGCCCTACTCTGTCCTCTGAACCTTCTTGCAGATGCTGTTCATCATTCCTGCTCCTGGCCCCCATCTCAGTCCCAGCCCAGCCATCACTTCTCCTGGGAAGCCTTCTCACCCCCAGTCCCCCTTTAAGCGGCCCTTGTCTTTCTCAAGTCACACACCATGTCTTGAAGTTGCGTTTCAGAGTCTGTCTCCTACCACAGTCTGTAAACTCCAAGGGAGTTTGTCCACTATTTTCACTCTAGTGTGCAGCACCCTGTGAATGTGTAGTAGTTACTCAGATGTTTGTCAAATGAACGAATAAGAAACAGAATGAATGGAAGGGAGAGCGTGAGGAAGAAGAGGGGCTGACAGTAAAATGTATCACAGCTCAGATTTACAAGGATGGATGCTGTGGCAAGAGAATCTTTAAACAAGATGCCTAGATTGTCAGGAGCTGCTCGGCACTTTTTATTTCCTCTCTTGATCAATACTGCCCCATCTCGGTGCTTGATCCTGTCTCATCAACATTTATCAAAAGCCCATGATAACATGGGCTTTTGCAATTGTTTCCTGGCTCCGAATTTTAGTTCATTTTGCAGGCAGCCCATTTAGCATCGGGCGAAGACAAACGCTTCTTATAATCTGTATCCCACGAGCGACATGGGATTTATCACTGTCATTCCCACCCCAGACTGGCCCTCCCTCCTCCTTTGGAATTATATCGATCTGAAGAATCCTTCATAATCCAAGCTGACGCTCCATCTTACTCTGTCATACCACCTTTTTTGTTGAGAGAGGGAGGGCCCCCCTCCATCCTGCCTGGCAGTGATGTACAAGACAGCGATTCCTGTTCCTTCTTTGGGACAGACATTGGCAGGTACTGAGTGCATTTCAAAGAGCAAAAGGAGCTGCATTTGCAGAGGGCAGGGAGGAGGGCTCTGGAGACAATCAAGACGTCCTCAGGGGTTTCCTCCCCTGCAGTCCCATTAGTGGAGCTGTGAGCCTCTGCCACAGGCCCAGAGGGGTCTCGGAGTGACCATCTCGGCTTGCTCCCTGGCAACGACCTCATTACACTCAAGCTTTAGCTGAGAAGGATCTAGAGACCTCAGGGTGAGTGGCTTTTTGTGTCTAGCCGACCTTGACTTCTATATGGCTTGTTATCAAGTGTACCCCATGGCCCTGTGAGCACAAAGAGACTGTTTTTCTGCACAGGTGATTAGTAATTTGGTTCTTGGCACCTCACACTAGCTTCTCTGAGCCTCCTCCTGCAGAACTGAGACAGCATCTGTGTTGTTTCAGAGAGCCTCTGATATCTGGTAGATTCCCCCCCCCAAAAAAAATCACCACTTAAAATTCATCTTCTCTCTGGGTTTTATCCCACCCAAGACTTATTTCCCTCAGCCTGCACTCTGCGGAGCCATTGGGAAGAAGCACATGGGTGCTGCTCTATTCCTGTGGTCCCTGCTGTTCCTCGACTGCATCTCTGATCATGGCACCTTGTGATTCCAACTCATGGCTGCTAGGTCTTAGATAGGGACGGGGAGGGCTGGAGGGCGGCCGACACTGCCTCAGGAGGAAGAGAGAAAGAAGATTCTAAATGACCAGGTCTTACCTTGGTCATGGCTGGATGGGAGACTGTGACCCCAACAAAGCTGGACAAAGTTCTCACACTTCAGACAAAGTTTCTCACACTCGCCTCTCAGCCTCCTCCATCCTAGCCCGACACCGGGCTCCCTCGGACTCTGGGAGGCACTTGTCTGTCTTAATCCCTCCTCCCCCACCCACATCTGCTCATCTGGGAGGAAGGAAGCTGTGGTAGGCAGAATTCTAAGATGGCCCCAAGATTCCCACACTCTGGTGTCCATGGTCTGTATAATCTTTCCTTGAGTGTGGTCAGACTCTGCGATTAAGTTACATGGCAAAGGGGGAGGGATTTTCTGATGCAATTAAGGACCCTGATCAGTTGACCTGGAGCTAAAAGAGAGACCATGAATGGGTGGGCCAGACCTAATCAGGGAAGCCCTTTAGAGCAGGTGAAGTTTCAAAGAGATCCACCCCCTTGGCCTTCAAGGAGAAGCAGAGAGTGATGCTGCGAGCTGCCTGTGGAGAGAGGGGAAGCTTCTAGGAGCTGAGGGCCTCAGACCCACAACCACAAGAAACTGAATCTGGTCCACAAACTGAAAACACTTAGAGGAATAGTCCAGGCCTCAGGTGAGACCCCTGCCTCAGCTGACACACTGACTATAGCCTGTATGTCCCAGTTAGGTCCTGCCCAGGCTCTTGACCCATGGAAACAGTAACGTTAAAAAAAAAAAAATAAATAAGTGCTATTTTAAGCTGCCAAGTTTGTGTTAATGTGTTGCCCCGTAATAGAAGTTTAATACAGAAGTAAACTAACCCTTTTGACCATCGGTGGAAGTTACTTCCACTCCCTCTTAACCATCTTTATCTCAGCTCTGAAAAATGGATGCTGTTAACTCCGTTTGTTACAGATAAGTCTGAAGCCCAGGAAAGCAATGGAATTTATTGAAGGCCGCCTTGCTATCTGGCACTTGAGCTAGAACTCAGCCCCAAGCCCAGCAAATAAAGTCCACAGTCTTTAAGACACCCACTAAGTTTTGCCCCTCCCCCTCAGCCTTGCTCTTCAGAAACCTGTTCCTTCAATGAGAAATCCCAATCAAGAGTTTCAGGGTATCGTACTCTTAATTCTGACAAAGTTGAGTAACCCCCCAGATCAACAACAACAGTAATCAATAGTATTTTGAACCCATTTGTCTCCGTCACTGGGCTATCCCCTCAGGGATAGATGGTATTATTACTGTTCTTGTTGTTACCTCCATGTTACTGATGATGCCTGAAAAGGTAAAGGAACTTGCGAGAGGTCACACAACCAACAAGCCGTGGAAATAGCACCTGAACCCAACCCTGATCAGTTGACCTGGAGCTAAAAGAGAGACCATGAATGGGTGGGCCTTAACCATCACACCAAACTGTCCCCCCACAAACCTCTCAAGTCTGACATTCTGAAACAAGTGGACGCCTGATCATAGCTTGGAAACACACATATCTTCTGAAAGCTAGTGGATGACAGTTTGCTTCAAACGTGTAACTCTGCTGAGCCTTAACGTGACAGCCTGGATGGGAGAATGGATACAGGTGTACGTATGACTGAGTCGCCCTGCTGTGCACCTGAAACTATCACAACAGAGTTAACCAGCTATACTCCAATATAAAATAAAAAGTTAAAGGGAAAAACCAGAGGGGAATCACAAATAAGTAACCATATGTAAGTGACTTCTGTGTAACTGAAGAGCAGCGAGGCTCTTCACAAATATTTTGGCTCTCCTTCCAGGCACGTGGAAGTTGGGTGTGACCGTGTGATTTTCTTTTGTCCAATAAAACGAGCAGACGTAGCGTGTGTCGTGCCCAAGTGGAAGACTGGGTGACTCCCCTGCACTGGTGACCAAGGAGACACACACAGACGCACCATCCATCAGCCTGCAGCCCCGAGGGTCTAAGAATGGACGGACAACTCTAAAATGCCTAGCTATGCACCAGACGCGTACCATGACCGAGACTAAAACTGGGGACACTGAGCCACTACAATCTGGGGATTGTTGTTACAGCACAAGCCACACCATCCTGCCTAATATACTGCCTAACTAGGGCTTCTTGCCAAAGACTAAGACAGTCTTTAAGTTGATGACATTGTGAATAACAGAGCAAATACCAATAAAATCTGCTACTTTGTCAGGCTAATGAACCCAAACGGAGCCAACAGCCATAAAAGCAACAAATCATCAGATTGGAAACAGAACTGTCAAAAGAGGCACAACTGACTAATTAAGCGATTGGCGAAGAACATCAGGCAAGACACAGATGTTGTCATCATCATCATTTATTGTATCCCCAATTGCACATAATGTCTGACTAAGGAAAACACAAAGTGTTTAATCTCATTATCTATAGTTCAGAGAAGTAGCTCTCCATTTTTTTTCTTTTTTTTATCCCTTCACTCTAGATTTCTTTATCGAGCAACTATCGCGTGTCAGGCACTGTGCTGGGTGCTCTTGCTAAAACGCTGAACAGGGTAGGCATGCCCCCACCCTTGAGAAGCTTATGGGCTATTGGGGGAGAAAAATGAAAAATAAGAAAGTCCATGAAGAGTAGCAAGAGGCTGAGGTGGAGAATAATAAGGAGTCCGCTTTATAAAGGGGGTCAGGAGAGACCTCTCTATGGAGTGGACATTTTTTTAAACATGTATTTACTTATTTGGCTGTGCTAGATTTTAGTTGCAGTACATGGGATCTTCGTTGCCACATGTGGGATCTTTAGTTGTGATATGCAGGATCTAGTTTCCTGACCAGGAATCGAACCTGGGCACCCTGCATTAGAAGCATGGAGTCTTAACCGCTAGATCGCCAGAGAAGCCCCTGGAGCAGATATTTAAGCTAACACAGAGAGGATGATCAGAGGCTACTTTAGGGGGAGCAGAGGAAAATCATCCCAGGCTTAAACAACAGGTCCTGGGGTAGGAAAATTTTGTTGGGTCCAAAGAACCGAAAGGAGGTAAGTGTGGCTGAGAAGAGTAGGAAAAGGAGAGGAGGCAGGAGGCAGTGGGGAGCTGGGCAGGAGCCTGCAAGAGGCCCAAGGTCTGGATTTTATTCTCCACACAGTGGCAAGCCAAAGCAGGAACCCTAAGATTCCGCTAGCTTCCAGGCGGAAAACGGATCGCTGAGGGTTGAGAGCAGGGGCAGGAAGACCGGTTCCAAGGCTGCTGCTGTAGCCCAGCTGAGATATGATGTCCTAGGCTAAGACGGTGGCAGCAAAGATGGAGAGAATGGAAAAGTTGAGATCAAGTTCACAATCACAGGACTTGCTGATGGTGGGGAGAGGGGGAAAGAGGACAGTACCTGGGTTACTGCCTTGAACAGCCTATGTGCTATTTAAGGACTGGGAGACACGGCTGAGGCACAGGGCAGGAGGGGAGGAAGAGCGAGGGTCTAGCTTTGGTGACTTTGGACATGTTAAGCATGAGATGTCGACTATTGACAAGGGGGGAAAAGGCAAGAAAAACATTGGATGCATAAGCTGGTGATTGAAGGAGAAGTGTGAGCTGGAGATGGACCTTTAGGAGTCATCGGCCAAGGAGTGGCAGATAAAGCAACGGAAGTGGATGGACCCACCTAGGAGCAAGTCTAGAGGGAGAAGGAGAGAGTGTCTGGACTAGGCTGTGAGAACAGCCAGCAGGTAAGAGGTGATTATGTTGGACAAGCAAAGACGTGATCCAGTGCCATCCCCCTCCCTCCCAACCCTGCAACATGCCAAGATGCGGCTCAGCCTCTGCGGAATTCCAACGAGCCCCCAGGTATCTCTCTTTCTTCTGAGACCTTTTCCAAAAACTCCCTTCCATACTTAGTGAAACAGGATTCTCAACATACCTGCCTTCTCCTCCCCCATCCAGCCTAAGCAAAAACTTTTGAGTATGAGAGGAATAAAGAAGCCTTCAGCGTCTGTTCTGCACTGCTAATTCCATCAGATTTCTCGTTATTCACGCCTGGCAGTCTAATTTTCTTCATTCGACTCTCCCAGCACAGTCATCGCCTTAATTATTGACCTTTTCGCTCTTCTCACACCACCCCTTCCTTCGTCTTTGTTCTCAGAAAGTTCTGCTTACACCGTTATCTGCTGGTTCCTCACCTGGGGATAGAAACTGTTTTCTGTGGACAAGTCCTCCCCGCTTCCAATCTCAATCAGACAAGTCAGAGACCTCTGTACATCAGACATTAAGTTCATGCTCGACAGGCCATGCCCCTGGTTTCTTTCCTACCAGCCCATGGGTGAATAGGTTTACATCCTTCTGAGAGATGTCTCACCAAATTTTCACGAGGTTGGAGCTTACAAGGGTGACAGTCGCTCCTGCTCTCTTTCTCCTGCTCAAAACACAGCAGGAGAGAGTGTTACATCATCACATCTGTAGAGCACGCGCCTTGTTCTCAGGGCCACATTTTAGGAGAGGTAAGCAAACTAACAGGCATTCAGAATATGATTGCCACAATGGAGAAGAAAATCAAAGATACACCAAAGAAGCAATGGTCAAAAGAGTTAGAGATATTAAGTCTAGACAGAGCATGCCGGTGAGGGGTCAGGAAAATTGCGAGCTACCATTTTTTGTTTTTTACAAATAAAATTTTATTGGAACTTAATAGCCACATCCATTTGTTTACATATTGCCTATGGCTGCTTATCCGGGGAAGGCAATGGCACCCCACCCCAGTACTCTTGCCTGGAAAATCCAATGGATGGAGTAGCCTGGTGGGCTGCAGTCCATGGGGTCGCTAACAGTCGGACAGACTGAGCGACTTCACTTTCACTTTTCTCTTTCACGCATTGGAGAAGGAAATGACAACCCACTCCAGTATTCTTGCCTGGAGAATCCCAGGGATGGGGGAGCCTGGTGGGCTGCCGTCTATGGGGTCACACAGAGTCGGACACGACTGAAGTGACAGCAGCAGCAGCAGCAGCAGCAGCATGGCTGCTTATCACGTTGCAGCGGCAGAACTGAGTAGTTGTGACAGAGATCGTCAGGCCTGCAGGGTCTATCTGGGTCATCATAGGAAAGGTTTGCCGACCCCTGCTCTGGAAAGAAAAGGGAATGAGAGAAGGAAGGAGGGAGTGAGGGAGGCAAGAGAGAAGAGACAGAATATGGCTGTATTCCAAACATCTACTATAAGAAAGAGGAATTTGGTTTCTTTAGCATGGCCCAAGATATCATAAAGAAAGCTGAGTGCCGAAGAATTGGTACTTTCGAATTGTGGTACTGGACAGGGCTCTTGAGAATCCCTTGGACTGCAAGGAGATCAAACCAGTCAATCTTAAAGGAAATCAATGCTGAATATTCACTGGAAGGACTGATGCTGAAGCTGAAGCTCCAATACTCTGGCCACCTGATGCGAAGAACTGACTCACTGGAAAAGACCCTGATGCTGGGAAAGACTGAGGGCAAGAGGAGGAGAGAGCAGCAGTGATGAGATGGTGAGAGAGCATCACTGACTCAACAGACATGAGTCTGAGCAAACTCCAGGAGATAGTGAAGGACAGAGGAGCCTGGTGTGCTATAATCCATGCAGTCGCAAAAAGCTGGGGTGACTTAGTGACTGAAAAAACAACAAAGATATCAAACAAGGAGCAACAGATTCGAAGCTACAGGACAAGAGTTCAGCCTGTCCTTGCCAGCCTGTCCTTGTTCACAAGGATGAGCTCTCCAGCTGGCAGGACTCCACACCCGAAGGGCTGCCTGGAGCAGTGAAGATGATGTCACTGGGTGTGTCAAGTGGACTAAGGTCCCACAGAGGCATGCAGGTTTAGCTAGAGATTTTGCTAAAGGAAGCACACAATCTGAAGAGGTTTGGAAAGGCAGGGTGAGGTTGGAAAAGGGGCTGTGGCTACAGACAGCAGAAGGGAGAAATTATGGGGAGGAGGGAGAGTGAGGTGGCCACAGAGTGAGGAACTTTACGCAAGGTGGAGGCTTAACCATGCGATGTAAGACATAATCTCTCTGGGACTTCCCTGGTGGTCCAGTGGTTAACAATCCACCTTGCAATGCAGGGGATGAGGGTTTGATTCCCTGGTCCAGGAACTAAGATCTCACAAGCCTTGAACCTGCATGCTCTAGAGTCCACAGGCACAACTATGGCTCCCACACGGTACAACAAAAGATCCTGCATGATGCAGGAAAGATCCCATGTGCTGCAACTAAGACCTGGCACAGCCAAATTAATTGAACTTTTTTTTTTTTAATGACAATCTTTTCTATGTTCTCCCAAAATCTTCAGTTAAAGGAATATTAATATTTTTTTCAGTGCTTCTGGGGTTGTATTTGTGAAGATTTCAAGGAGTGGGTGAAATTGGAGAGGGGGAAAGAGGACAGTACCTGGGTTACTGCCTTGAACAGCCTATGTGCTATTTAAGGACTGGGAGACACGGCTGAGGCACAGGGCAGGAGGGGAGGAAGAGCGAGGGTCTAGCTTTGGTGACTTTGGACATGTTAAGCATGAGATGTCGACTATTGACAAGGGGGGAAAAGGCAAGAAAAACATTGGATGCATAAGCTGGTGATTGAAGGAGAAGTGTGAGCTGGAGATGGACCTTTAGGAGTCATCGGCCAAGGAGTGGCAGATAAAGCAACGGAAGTGGATGGACCCACCTAGGAGCAAGTCTAGAGGGAGAAGGAGAGAGTGTCTGGACTAGGCTGTGAGAACAGCCAGCAGGTAAGAGGTGATTATGTTGGACAAGCAAAGACGTGATCCAGTGCCATCCCCCTCCCTCCCAACCCTGCAACATGCCAAGATGCGGCTCAGCCTCTGCGGAATTCCAACGAGCCCCCAGGTATCTCTCTTTCTTCTGAGACCTTTTCCAAAAACTCCCTTCCATACTTAGTGAAACAGGATTCTCAACATACCTGCCTTCTCCTCCCCCATCCAGCCTAAGCAAAAACTTTTGAGTATGAGAGGAATAAAGAAGCCTTCAGCGTCTGTTCTGCACTGCTAATTCCATCAGATTTCTCGTTATTCACGCCTGGCAGTCTAATTTTCTTCATTCGACTCTCCCAGCACAGTCATCGCCTTAATTATTGACCTTTTCGCTCTTCTCACACCACCCCTTCCTTCGTCTTTGTTCTCAGAAAGTTCTGCTTACACCGTTATCTGCTGGTTCCTCACCTGGGGATAGAAACTGTTTTCTGTGGACAAGTCCTCCCCGCTTCCAATCTCAATCAGACAAGTCAGAGACCTCTGTACATCAGACATTAAGTTCATGCTCGACAGGCCATGCCCCTGGTTTCTTTCCTACCAGCCCATGGGTGAATAGGTTTACATCCTTCTGAGAGATGTCTCACCAAATTTTCACGAGGTTGGAGCTTACAAGGGTGACAGTCGCTCCTGCTCTCTTTCTCCTGCTCAAAACACAGCAGGAGAGAGTGTTACATCATCACATCTGTAGAGCACGCGCCTTGTTCTCAGGGCCACATTTTAGGAGAGGTAAGCAAACTAACAGGCATTCAGAATATGATTGCCACAATGGAGAAGAAAATCAAAGATACACCAAAGAAGCAATGGTCAAAAGAGTTAGAGATATTAAGTCTAGACAGAGCATGCCGGTGAGGGGTCAGGAAAATTGCGAGCTACCATTTTTTGTTTTTTACAAATAAAATTTTATTGGAACTTAATAGCCACATCCATTTGTTTACATATTGCCTATGGCTGCTTATCCGGGGAAGGCAATGGCACCCCACCCCAGTACTCTTGCCTGGAAAATCCAATGGATGGAGTAGCCTGGTGGGCTGCAGTCCATGGGGTCGCTAACAGTCGGACAGACTGAGCGACTTCACTTTCACTTTTCTCTTTCACGCATTGGAGAAGGAAATGACAACCCACTCCAGTATTCTTGCCTGGAGAATCCCAGGGATGGGGGAGCCTGGTGGGCTGCCGTCTATGGGGTCACACAGAGTCGGACACGACTGAAGTGACAGCAGCAGCAGCAGCAGCAGCAGCATGGCTGCTTATCACGTTGCAGCGGCAGAACTGAGTAGTTGTGACAGAGATCGTCAGGCCTGCAGGGTCTATCTGGGTCATCATAGGAAAGGTTTGCCGACCCCTGCTCTGGAAAGAAAAGGGAATGAGAGAAGGAAGGAGGGAGTGAGGGAGGCAAGAGAGAAGAGACAGAATATGGCTGTATTCCAAACATCTACTATAAGAAAGAGGAATTTGGTTTCTTTAGCATGGCCCAAGATATCATAAAGAAAGCTGAGTGCCGAAGAATTGGTACTTTCGAATTGTGGTACTGGACAGGGCTCTTGAGAATCCCTTGGACTGCAAGGAGATCAAACCAGTCAATCTTAAAGGAAATCAATGCTGAATATTCACTGGAAGGACTGATGCTGAAGCTGAAGCTCCAATACTCTGGCCACCTGATGCGAAGAACTGACTCACTGGAAAAGACCCTGATGCTGGGAAAGACTGAGGGCAAGAGGAGGAGAGAGCAGCAGTGATGAGATGGTGAGAGAGCATCACTGACTCAACAGACATGAGTCTGAGCAAACTCCAGGAGATAGTGAAGGACAGAGGAGCCTGGTGTGCTATAATCCATGCAGTCGCAAAAAGCTGGGGTGACTTAGTGACTGAAAAAACAACAAAGATATCAAACAAGGAGCAACAGATTCGAAGCTACAGGACAAGAGTTCAGCCTGTCCTTGCCAGCCTGTCCTTGTTCACAAGGATGAGCTCTCCAGCTGGCAGGACTCCACACCCGAAGGGCTGCCTGGAGCAGTGAAGATGATGTCACTGGGTGTGTCAAGTGGACTAAGGTCCCACAGAGGCATGCAGGTTTAGCTAGAGATTTTGCTAAAGGAAGCACACAATCTGAAGAGGTTTGGAAAGGCAGGGTGAGGTTGGAAAAGGGGCTGTGGCTACAGACAGCAGAAGGGAGAAATTATGGGGAGGAGGGAGAGTGAGGTGGCCACAGAGTGAGGAACTTTACGCAAGGTGGAGGCTTAACCATGCGATGTAAGACATAATCTCTCTGGGACTTCCCTGGTGGTCCAGTGGTTAACAATCCACCTTGCAATGCAGGGGATGAGGGTTTGATTCCCTGGTCCAGGAACTAAGATCTCACAAGCCTTGAACCTGCATGCTCTAGAGTCCACAGGCACAACTATGGCTCCCACACGGTACAACAAAAGATCCTGCATGATGCAGGAAAGATCCCATGTGCTGCAACTAAGACCTGGCACAGCCAAATTAATTGAACTTTTTTTTTTTTAATGACAATCTTTTCTATGTTCTCCCAAAATCTTCAGTTAAAGGAATATTAATATTTTTTTCAGTGCTTCTGGGGTTGTATTTGTGAAGATTTCAAGGAGTGGGTGAAATGTGGCATTTGTCTTAAGGAAACAGCATATTAACCCAAAGAGACCTGGGTCCCTTCCAGCTGAACCAACCCTTGCAGGTAAGTCACAGATGCTGGGAGGCTTCGAATCCTGCCAACCCTGAGGCTGAAGGAGTCTTTGAAAACATGATCTGTCTTAACACTAGCACTTTGCAAAACACTCAACGTGAATCTTGCTGAAGTGAAGCCACAGGAATACCTTTTTTTTAAGCTTTTCATTCATTTCAGATCCTTCTTTGGAATTTCCAGGGCTCAACAACATATGAAAGATTCCAGAAAGCAAAATAATTTCTGAGCTTCGGAATCTCCCTGAGGATAGTCCAAAGCTGTGAAAATTTCACAGGAATTCACCCCAAACCCATACAATGGACAACAGTAAGAGCGAACTGTGAAACTATAGACTCTGGGGGACTATGACGCGCCAATGCAGCTCCATCAAGTATAACAAAGGCACCACTCAGTGAGCATGTTGGGCGTGGGGGAGGCAGTGCATTCATGGAGCAGAGAGCATATGGGAAATCCCTGTCCCTTCCTCCTAATTTTGCTGGGACCCTAACTAAAACTGCTCTAAAAATGTTGTCTTCAAAGAAAATTTTCATAAAAGTTTCAAACAGAAAGGACATTGAGGACATAAGTTGGCTCTGAGTTGGATCCTAGGAACTCATAGATCTTCATCAGATGGGATCTGTGTACCCGACAAGCTCACACCCTCGTGGGCTATTTCTATAGCACCCAAAACTTAGTAACTTTGAACCACAACCATTTATTATCTCTTGTGATTCTGTGAGTTGGCTGGGAATTTCCTCTGCTGGTTTCATCAGGGCTCACTTGTAGCTGGAGGTCCAGCTGGGCTGGAAGGTCAATAATGGCCTCACAGATGTGATTGGCAGATGGTGCTGCTAGTGGCCGGGAACTTGGTTTTTCTTCATGTCCCCTCTCATCCTCCAGAGCCCGTCTCCACATGGCCCCTTGAGCAGGAGAGTCAGGGCTTGCTTGGTGCTGCCTGCCATGAGAAAGGGAAAAATAAGGGAAGCTTGAAGGGTTCTCAAGATGAAGGACCAAACATCAGACACCATCAGTTCAGCTGCGTTCCGTTGATCAAAGCAAGTCGTAGGCCAGTGCAGGTTCAAGAAGAGGGAAATAAACTCCACCTCTTAATGAAGAATTTGCAATCAGAGTACAAAAAGGCATTTCTGGGGTTTTGCACTCATCTCTGGAAAATACCTAACACACCCACACACTCCTTTATGTGCAACCATCCCTCCAGGTACATCTGTTGCCAGCCAGACCCTGAACTGGACAGTACTCAATGGAAGAAAGAGATGAGAGTGCCCTGCATGCCAGCTCTCCTCTTGCTTGACTTCAGCCCCTTCGTAACCAGACCTCATCAGAGTTTACATCCCTTGAGAAGCACTGTAATTGATCTTTGGATCAATCGGTAAGTATTTGAATCTGCAGCAACAGCCTGCCCATAGTAAACAGTTCAGCCCATGCTAGGTTTTTCCCTGCTGCTAAATCAAGCTGAGAGAACCACAGTGTGGTTTTATATTCAAAGAAATGTTCAAAGCCCCAATCATCAACAGGTTTAACAGGATACATCTCCTAATCCTTTCCTTTCATCACAGATATCTCTTTTTTTTTTTTTTTTTTTCCCAGCCTACCACCCTCCCTTCTACTGAGATTTGCATCTCGTCCTACCATAGTCACAAGGCTCTGGTGGGGTTTGCAAAGAGCTGGACAGGACTGAAGCAACTTAGCACACATGTTCCATGTTCTTACTTGACTCTACCCTCCCCCACCCCCTCACTTCCCAGCCCCCACGCAGTTGATTGGTCCAGGGATGGCAATCTGACTCAAACAGGCCAATCAGAGTTCTTCCCTCAGGTTTCTTTTTCCTAGCTGGAACTGGGAAAATACAGTCATCCTCTGTGATGACAGGAACTATGGAGTGAGACAAAGAGGAACTTCTGCGGCCATACTCCTCACTTTTGGAGAAAGCCAGTCCCAAGCAAGAGGAAACTGAGGTGATATGCAGACAAAGTCAGACACAGAGATGGGGAGAGAGATCTGGGGTGTGGGTCCCTGGAGCCAAGCTGAGACCCTGCCTTTCTGCAGAGTGACTTCCGTGACCTGGGGAAGTACACCCAAAAAGGCCGCACGCAGATACCATGTCTGCAGCCCATGGGCACTAACTGCTCTAGACCTACATACACCCCAGGCTGAAACTCCCCACAATGACCTTCTTCCCTGCCTTGAGTCACTTCCCCACTCCCCCACGGGTGCTCCCTGGGGATGTGCCCAAATAAGCCACTTGCACTCCCATCCTTGTTTCAGGATCTGCTTTGAGGGAAAACGAGACTAAAGCATGGTCCCTTTTCTTACCTACCCTAGTAAGAGGTAGGTTTTTGTCATTTGCAACCAAGAGTTCTGACCATTATCTCCTGCTGGGATGATTCCTAAAATGTGTTTGGAAATTTCCTCATCTCCATTCCAGTGACTATGTCATAAATATGTTTTTTTCTTAACAAAGTTTAATGGGATTTCAACCAAAGTTTCACAAAATGCACTGCACTTCCGTACAGATTCCCAGTGACTGATATAAATGTCATGCAAAAGAAAGTAAGAATCAAAGATAGCTCTACTGGGCTGCTGCTGCTGCTGCTGCTAAGTCACTTCAGTCGTGTCCGACTCTGTGTGACCCCATAGACGGCAGCCCACCAGGCACCCCCGTCCCTGGGATTCTCCAGGCAAGAACACTGGAGTGGGTTGCCATTTCCTTCTCCAATGCATGAAAGAGAAAAGTGAAAGTGAAGTCGCTCAGTCTGTCTGACTGTTAGCGACCCCATGGACTGCAGCCCACCAGGCTACTCCATCCATTGGATTTTCCAGGCAAGAGTACTGGGGTGGGGTAGCAAAAAAGAATCTAGTCCAAGATGGCATGGGTGGGAGATGTTTCCAGAACTGGAGGGCCCTCAAGCCTGCATGACCCACAGCTGAATGCTAGAACAGCTTGAAAACATAGTGGCTAGGACTAGATTTGCCCTCTCCTCCATATCTCATCCTCCACCACATCCAAACTGCTCAATAAATATTTGCTAAAACAGATGATGGACTTACACCTTCCCAACCAGAGCTCAACAAAGAGAAAGCAAGATATCAGTGCTATGACAATAACCATCACAGTGGCCACCATTAGAATTCTCTCTAGCCAGCCACCTCCACCAGTCTCTGCTGATTGCACCAAAGGTTGCACTTTGGGGAAGATTCAGGAGACGTGGTGGGTTGTTGCATGACTGCTGGCTGTTTTGTATGTGTTTTCTGTGTTTCCAGAATGTTAAGATGTATGTGGATTGTTCCTAAAAGGGCCTAAATGATTAACAAACAATCCTCAAAGGGCCAAACTACTTAGTACAAATATTCACATTCCCTCCAAGAATCTACACACCAAGGACTCAAGGTTCTCTTTGAACCAAAGAACACCTGGCCTGGGACAGTACTGATCCCAGCGTCAATAGCAGCTCTCCTCCTGGCTTTCCCAGAGCAGCATACGTTGTTCTTTGCCACCAAGGATATCCAGGGACACAAACTAAAGATAATGATGCTTTATTGGCCCTCAGTCATCTGTCCTTTCCATGTGCTGGAAGGAGTGCCAAGTCCAATTTGTCCAAGCACAAAATAGCATCATTGGCATCATTAGATCAGATATGGAAGCTATCAGTGGCAATTTATTATTGTATAAAAAGTAAACAACATTTGCTGAACACTTAACCAGTACTAAGGACCAATGTAAGTGCTTTACCTGCTGCATTAACAGGATAGACTAAGTTATACCACAGTAACAAATTATCCCAAAATTTCAGTGGCTTGGCAACAGAGGCTGACCTCTCACATTGCACGTCCATCATGGGTTAGCTGGGAACTATGATCTATTTGATCACTCAGAAACCCAGCATGATGGAAATTCTACCGTCTCAACATGAGACTTCCACAGTTTCTGTGGCAGCAATTGACAGGGTGAGGCGGTTATGCACCAGTCCTTGAAAGCTTCAGGCTGGAAGTCATTCACGTGGCTTCCACTCAAAACACAAGGGCCATGATTATAAGGGAGATGGGAAGTGGCGGGGGTGGGGGTGGGTGCAGGTGGCTATCCCATGAGCAGTAAGCATTCATGTCAACATACATCATTTCATCGGCGGCTCATGACTTCAGGAAATATATCATTATTCCTTTTGTATGGAGAAGGAAAGAGAGGCACAGAGAGGTTATAATATTTTCCCCAAGTATAAAATGTAAGCCCAGAGCAGAGCTGTGAGCCCAGCCTGCAGGCTGCAAAACACCCTCAACTGCTTTGCTGCACATTCATCACAAAATGCTATAAAATTCCATCCTAGAGCAAAACTTCACTTTCACTTTTCACTTTCATGCACTGGAGAAGGAAATGGCAACCCACTCCAGTGTTCTTGCCTGGAGAATCCCAGGGACGGGAGAGCCTGGTGGGCTGCCGTCTATGGGGTCACACAGAGTCGGACACGACTGAAGCGACTTAGCAGAGCAAAACACCATGCTAATTAATAAGAGAGACCAAGTTACACAAATACAGAGTGGAGCTCTCCTGATGCTCCACCTCCTCACCCCAAAAACTCAACCTAAGCAAATACCTGGATCAAAATTCTCAGGCAGTTTCAGGAAGAGGGAAATGGGTCACCTCATGTGGGTCTGATATCCTGCCTGCAGTCCACCCACATCAAGACAAAAACCTTCTGAAAACTTCACCCGAAAACCTGGGCAGACTGTCACCTCCTGTCACTGAAAAGTCCACTGGTGACAGCTTTACACAACTCACAGATCCTTCAAAGCAGAAAAGGTAAATGTCATCCATGTACTTGTAGAAGGCGGCCACAGGCAGGTCTGTTAGGAGAGGGTCGTCACATCCAGATGAGCACCCAAAGTTAGATGTTACCAACAGGCTAATTCCTCCCAGCCTGCAAAACCCAAGTCCACCCAAGTCCACCCAGTTCTGGCTTCCCCAGGTGAGGATCCTCTCCCTGTGCTCCCACCTCCAATGTGCACCTGTGGCAGGATTCCCCTTTATTTGTCTGCCTGTTCCCTGGACTCTGAGCCACACAGGCAAATTCTGCATCTAAGCTTGTGTGTATCTGGCACCTAGCATATTTCATGTGCATTCTCAGTCACTAAGTCATGTCCGACTCTTTGCGACCCTATGGACTGTAGCCCACCAGGCTTCTCTGTCCACGGGATTTTTCCAGACAAGAATACTGGAGTGGGTTGCCATTTCCTCCTCCAGGGGATCTTCCTAACCCAGGGATTGAGCCCACGTCTTCTGTACNCAGTCACTAAGTCATGTCCGACTCTTTGCGACCCTATGGACTGTAGCCCACCAGGCTTCTCTGTCCACGGGATTTTTCCAGACAAGAATACTGGAGTGGGTTGCCATTTCCTCCTCCAGGGGATCTTCCTAACCCAGGGATTGAGCCCACGTCTTCTGTACCTCCTGCATTGGCAGGCAGATTCCTTATCACTGAGTCACTGGGGAAGCCCATAGCACATAGAACGTGCTCAATAAATGTGGGGTGGAGGGATAGATGCTTAAGCCTGTTCACAGCCATTTGTTCCCTTGGGGAATTTTATATCCCTGTGTGCACCAAACATGTAGCCAAGAATTAAAATGACAGTCACAGCCTCACTTCTGCTGCGTGGCCTTGGAGAGTTTCTATAGCCTCTCTGAGCTGCTTATTCAGCTACAAAGTAAAAACTGCCTCATAGATATGTTGTAAAAATTAAATGGAAAGTGGGGAGTATTCAAACAAAAGCTCATATGCAAATGTTCACAGCAGCACTATTCACGACAGCCAAAACGTGGAAGCAAGCCAAATGCCCATCAGCTGGTGAACGGATGTATAAAATGTGGAACATCCACACAATGGAATATTATTCGGCCATAAATGGAGTGAAGTACTGACGCATGCCACCGCACCACGAAAGAACCTTGAAAACACGGTGCTCGGCAAAAGAAGCCAGACACAGACGTGCTGTATGACTCCACTTACATGAAGCTCCAGAATAAGTAAACGCAAAGAGACAGAAAGCAGATTAGTGGTTGCTGGGGACTGGGGGGAAGGGAGGAATGAGAAGAGATGGCTAACGTCCATGGCTGAAAACAGCCTGAAACTAGAGAGTGGTGAATGTGAATGTCCTAAATGTCAGCCCTGTGAATGTACTAAATGTCACTGAGACTGTCCACTTTTAACATGGTAAACTTTATCTTTTGTGTATCGGACCACAGTGATTTTTTTTTAAATTCTTATGGGGAATGTTCAACTTAATAACCTTTCTAGAATTTCAAAAAAATTTTAAATGGGATAGAATAGATGATGTACATACAGTTCCCAGACCTCATGGGCACGCAATCCACAGTGGCTGTTTTCATAAGGAACAGTAATTTGTTCTCCCTATAAAAACAGGCTATATTGAGTAAAGGAAAGCACCAACCTAATTTGTTCTCCAAATGTTCATAACAGTGGAATCTGTACGAGCCCAAACCATCTCATGTGGCTGGCCTCGTCCCATCATGGTAATATGTGCGTAATCCTGAGCATTTTCACCATTTTAGAGCACACGGGGCCGCGGTATTAAGCGCATCAGTTGTGCAACCCCCACCACCACCCGCCTCCAGAGCTCTCCCGTCATGTCAGACGTGTGCCATCTAATTAGGCTCCGGGTGTTCTGGTCCACAATAGAGCTGGGGCAGAATTATCAATGTGGACTTTGCTCAACCACAGATAAAACAAGGGAAAAAACGGAAGCAGGCTATGACCCCGGCAGTGAGAGTGTGGGAGGCGCTGGGACATGACAGGGCCCCAGGCCCTCGCGCTGCTGCTGCTGCTGCTGCTGCTGCCCGTCCTGCTGGGCTGGGCCGGCGGCCACCCCGTTCCCAGGACGAAGAGCTTCCACAAGCTGCTGCTCATCTCCTTCGACGGCTTCCGCTGGGACTACGACCAGGACGTGGACACCCCCAACATGGACCGCCTGGCCCAGGAGGGCATCAAGGCCAAGTACCTCACGCCGCCCTTCGTGACCATGACCTCCCCGTCCCACTTCACCACCATCTCAGGTAAGCTCTGCCCCGCAGCCAGGCCACTGTGCCGGCAGAAGCCTGGCATCCACCGTTCCCTGAAACAGAGAGCTGCTTCTCTGGCACCTCTGGGGAGACTGAGGCAGCCCATGCGACCTGGGATCACTTCCCTGGAAGAAGTGCTAGCTTAGCATGCCCGGGGATGCACAGGGTTGTTTCTAGAACCCATGGCCTGCAGACAGGATGGGGACCACAGCTGCAGCCTCCAAAGACATCTCCCCAATGCCCTAGGCCCACCCTACCCTCCACCCTGCCTTTCATATCATGACTGATGATCTTGTATACAGTAAATCTTAGAAGACTTTTATTGAGAATAATAAAATATTAAAGCCTAAAGTAATCAGGTAGATCAGGTGGCTCCCCTGCTTAATGCTGGTACACTGGAGGGACATGTATGATCTTTGAAGAGAAGTTAAATCTTGTCTTTCAATGACCCAGAAGGTCCCCACGGCCTGGCCCCTGTCCTGCTCGCTCCGAGCCTCTCTCATCTCTCTTCCTCTCACAAGCTTCCCTCCAGATCACAAAGGCCCCCTGCATGTGCCTCCAACCAGCCCCCATCTGCCTCGGGGTCTTGCCCAAGCTGGCCCCTCCAGCTCACCTGGGGCATGCGGGTCACTGGGAGAGACGGACATCAGAGCAGTAAACACATGCATAGATGTCATTACAAGCCAGAGAGGCACCAAGACAGAAGAGGACAGCCTCTCTGGGAGAAGACAGCAAGGGCAAAGAGACTTGAAACCAGAGAGACAGGAAAGGGCTCCTGGAGGAAGGTGAGCTGCCCGTGAAGGAGACGCTGGGGGACTTTTTGGTCGTCTGGTGGCTGAGACTCCCAATGCAAAAGGCCTGGCATCGTCCCTCGTCAGGGAACTAGATCGACATGCTGCGACTAAGAGCCTGTATGCCGCAATTAAAGACCCCACGCGCTGCAAGGAAGATCAAAGGTCCCACGTGCTTCCCTGGTGGCTCAGTGGTAAAAAGTCTGCCGGCCAACGCAGGAGACACGGCTTCAATCCTGGGTCCAGGAAGATCCCCCAGGCCGCAGAGCAACTAAGCCCGTGCATCACAACTACTGAGCCTGTGCTCTACAGTCAGGGGGCCGCAGCTCCCGTGCCCACGTGCTGCAACTATGAAAGCCCATGTGCTCTAGAGCCCGTGTGCCACAGCAAGGAAAGCCACCACGATGAGAAGCCTGCATAGCAATGAAGACTCACCAGAGCCAAACATACATAAATAAAAAGAAAGAGATCTCAGGAATCCAGAGGCAGGAAAAGCATTCCAGACAGAGGGAACAGCATGTACGAGGTCTCTGTGACAAGAAGGAACGTGATGGATCCAGAATGCCAGCTGCCACTAAACAAAGAGATTTCAGTCTAAAGAGGCAGAGGAGGAGGCAGTCAGGATGCAAAGGGCTCCCCTGTAATTAGACTAACAGCAGCTTCCGTTGCAAATGTGAGCCTGATGTCAGGCTCTGTGCCACAGGCTTTGCCTTGGGTATCTCCAGGACAACACTGCAAAGCAAGTTTCCTCATCCACAGGTGAGAAAACAACAACTCCACAAGGCTGAGTAACTGACCAGCCACTTGGTCAGAAAGTGGGGAGGGAGAAGCCAAACTAGGAACCAGGGTGGCCCTGGACACACGGAGCTGGTTCTGTTCATTCTGAACTGGGAATCAGCAGATCCCTCTCGCAGGGCAGGGAGGGGTGCTAGTAATGTGAACCTCACCCACACACACACACCCAGAGAACTACTTGCTAGAGTCCAAGGGCAGCTCTGGGAACCTCTGACATGATGGGCAAACTGCTGGTACCTTTTTGCTGGGACTTCCACCCAACTCTCAAAGGAACCCTTGAATCAGAAACTCGAAAAATACAGCTGAGCAACCACTCAGAGGGAGATTTGCTGAGAGGGATTTTCCTACATGTAAACTCTTCCAGACACAAGTCATTCGGGAACCATTAGTATCAGGAAGCAGGAACGAAAGCGCACTTTTCTCTACTCCCCAGCGGCATTAACTTCATAACACTTAACGATCTCCCATGGGCAGATTCTGGGCCCTTAAGCGCTGAGAATACAAGGGGCACAAAATATTGTAAGGCGTGCTCACCTTTTACTGATCCCCAGAAGGCTTTTGATGAGATGATACATAGGGTGAGAGCAAATTTTTTTTAATTACAAAATCACCCCAACACCACTGCCAGCAGGAAATGGAAAACTTACAGCTTCAATGGAGGAGGGTAATTTGCAACCTCTCATACATTACAAACACACAAACTTTCTTATTTGGCAATTCTACTTGTAGGATTCTATCCTACCATTACTAATTTGCTTGGTGGAAAATGATACACATACAAAGTTATTCATTAGATTAGTTTGCAACAGTGAAAGAAAATAGAAACAACCTATCCATCCAGAGGGGAGTGGCTAAATAAAATACTGGACATGCATAGAATGGCATACTCTGTCACCTTTAAAAGAAAAACTGAGAGGGGTTTCCCCGGCAGTCCCGTGGTTGGGACTGTGTATTTCCACTGCGAGGGACACAGGTTCAATCCCTGGTCAGGGAACTAAGTATCTCACAGGCTGTGCAGCACAGCCAAAAATACTTTTAATTTTTTTTTAACTAAGAAAAACTGAGGAAGCTTTTTGTGTCTGGTAGGAAGTTACCTCCAAGATGGATCATGTGACAAAAGCAAGATGCAAAGAATACGTGTAGCATGCATATGTGTGTGCATATGTGTGTGTACACATGCATATAGTTGCTTATAGATGCACAGAGAATCTCTAAAGAAATAAACAAGGAATTGGTAACACCGATTCCTCCAGGAAGAGGACAGAGTGGAAGGGAGACTTTGGATTGTACATTCTGTGTACCTTTTAGATCTTGGACCATGTGTATGTATTGCCTATGAAGTACTATAGGTCTATAAAATGCCTATATACATAAACTCACCACTTCATAGAAAGAAGCATGTTCTTCTATCCTTCTTATTTATAACCAACCTGCCATTTATTGAGGTGGTGAACAAGTCACTGCCTTAAAACAGGTTTTGCAGTCTCAGCACTGTTGGTATTTGGGACCAGACAGTCCTCTGTGGTGGGGACTGTCTTGTGCAGTGTGGGATGCTGGGCAGATTCCTGGGCTGCATCCTCTAGGTGCCAGGAGTGTCTCTTCCTCCCCGACAACCAAGAATGTCTCAGACATTGCCCAACACCTGCTGGGGGACAAATTGGTCCTCAGCTGAAAACCCCTGTCTTAAGCGACTTAACCACAACCCGGCTTACAAAAATGCTCAGCAAGTACCACAGTCACCATATCCTTCAATTCTCATAGCAGTGATAAAAAGTCAGAACAGGTGAGATATCCAAGGCCCATTAATGTACAGATCTTTCCTGAGGTCCCACAGCAGACCTTCTGCTGAGGGGCAAAGCAGGACTTGAACTTAGCCCTGGATGGTCCCAGACACTGGTCCTCTCTCCCTACCTTTAGCACGCCTACAGCCATTTGGTGTTCTTCCTTCTAATTAAGTCAGTCAGTCAGTTCAGTCGCTCAGTCGTGTCCACCTCTTTGCAGCCCCATGAATCGCAGCACGCCAGGCCTCCCTGTCCATCACCAACTCCCGGAGTTCACTCAGACTCACGTCCATCGAGTCAGTGATGCCATCCAGCCAGCTCATCCTCTGTCGTCCCCTTCTCTTCCTGCCCCCAATCCCTCCCAGCATCAGAGTCTTTTCCAATGAGTCAACTCTTCGCATGAGGTAGTCATCCCAAACACCTTTGAATGTTGCACATACTCAGAGCTTCCAGGCAGCGGGAAGACATCCTGAATATGTTGTATTAATGACACAGAGGCCACCCTGAACCCAGCAAAAGCACCAGCATCTGTCTTCGTGAGCTGAGCTCAAACTGACCTCTGTCTGACTCCAATGTGGAAAAGGATCATCCGTAATAGAAAAAAATAATGGATAAAAATTGGTGTTGCCAGCACCCGAAGACCTCTTCAGATTCCAGGGGGAAGGCCTGACATAAAGTATGATGAAAGGGGCTCTCTGGGCCCAACGACTAATTAACTGGAGTTCTTACAAACACCTCAGGGCCACTTAAGTCAGGAGAGGGGTGGGGAGACGACACTGCTATCCTGCTGCTCAGCTCAGCTGTACTGGCGGCTGCTTCCACATGGGCTCCACGGAGCCCAAAAAGGCAAGCAACCACTCCTCCAAGCTTCCCAGACAGAGGCCAAGAGATTACGGACCAGGTGGTCCCAGGCAAGGAGTGCAGCAGGGAGAGGCCGTGGCCCAGGCGTGAGACGTAGCTGACTTGTCTGGTGAGCTCAGAACTCTGAGCAGCAGGGCCTCCTCATGCCTGGAGCTGTCAGGTGTGTGGTATCTGGGGCCTCATCCCAGACCTAGGATCCCTCATCAGTTGTCCTGATGCTGGTAAAGAAAGTCTTCCTGGAGAGTTTGTTAGGACTGTATTCATCCTGTCAACTGACGAATACTGTTGGAGCATCCCTGTGGAGCCGAGCAGGGTAGACGATGGCCAGCATCCCACTAACGTGTCTCCAGAGTCTGGCCCTCTTTGCAGAGCTTGACGCACAGTCTCGGGCTCCCGCCCACTCCACACATCTTTTGGGAGGTTTCGCTTCCTTCTCGCTGGAACTCCACCAGAGTCACGGACAAGGAGCCCCTTCCTTGGTGATCCTTCTGCCTCTGGGCTTCCTTTCTCGGGGAATCAGACAGGAGAGATTTGTTCTTACTCCCGTGTGTTCCCCTCAAACCTTTCCCTACACCCCAACTCTTCCGTGGCTCCCATAAGAGGCTTAGTATGTGAAACCCCAAAGCCAAAAGGAGTCTCTGATTTCTCCACTTTCTCCTGTGGGATCCTTTCCTTGGGACATGAAAGCAGAAATCCTGACTGCTTGAATGAAGGAAAGACTAAAGGAAAGAAGTTTTGTGTTTTTTTTTTTTTTTTTAATATTTATTTGACTGTGTCAGGTCTCAGTTGCAGCATGTGGGATCTTTGATACTCACTGCGGCACTGCAGGATCTTTTGTGGCAGCATGTGAACTCTTGGATGCGGCATGTGGGACCTAGTTCCCTAACCAGGGATTGAACTCAGGCCCCTTGAGCTGGGTGCATGGAGCCTTAGCCACTGGACCACCAGGCAAGCCCCAGGAGAGAGGATTTTAAAAACAAAGCTGGCTATTAATTTAAAATATCCCACCTCATCATCACTCCACGTCAGAAGATCTTTGCATCCTTACAAAACATCTGTTTTTCCTCTGAGTATTTCCCCCTAGCACCACCTGCAAGTGGGACTTCTGGGCAGGATGGAGGCTCCTAAGACCTGGGTAACATTCTCCCTCTAGTCCCGCAGGGCCAGGCACTGGGCAGGGCTGCATGTTGATCAAGCTGCTTCCCTCTCTCACTGCAAGGGCTGTTACTTCCTCCAAGGTAGTTTTGCTCTTTCCACCTGGCTCCACCCTGCTCCTTTCATCATCCCCCACCTCCTTGAACACGTATACACAAACACACACACACACACCCAGTGGTCTTGGCCACAGCACCTAACCATTCCTTTAAATGGAATGCCACATTCATTTTCCATGGCTGTATAACAGTCACACAAACTTAGCAGCTTAGGACTGCTGCTGTGACTGCTGCTAAGTCGCTTCAGTAGTATCCGACTTTGTGCGATCCCATAGATGGCAGCCCACCAGGCTCCCCTGTCCCTGGGATTCTCCAGGCAAGAACACTGGAGTGGGTTGCCATTTCCTTCTCCAATGCATGAAAGAGAAAAGTGAAAGTGAAGCCACTCAGTCATGTCCGACTCTTAGCGACCCCATGGACTGCAGCCCACCAGGCTCCTCCATCCATGGGATTTTCCAGGCAAGAGTGCTGGAGTGGGGTGCCATTGCCTTGGACAACACCCATTTATTTTCTCTCAGGTCCCCTGGTCAGGACTCTGAGCACAGTTGACTTCAGTCCTCTGCTCAGGGTCTCACAAGGCTACAGTCAAGGTGCCGGCTGGGGTGGTCTCATCTGAGGCTCGGGGTCCTCTCCCAAGGTTATGCAGTTGTTACAAGACTTCCCTTCCCCACAGCTGCAGAACCCAGGCAGCTTGCTCTTTCAAGGCCAGTAGGAGAAGATCGCCTCTGGACTCTCTGCTAAGAGCGCACCTGCTGAGGTCAGGCCCAGCAAGGATAATCACCTCTGGATTAACTCAGAGTCAACTGGTTAGGGCCCTTAATTATCTCTGCAAAATCCCTTCAACCTTTCCATGTCCACTGGTTAGAAGCCAGGCACAGGTCCCACCCATGAGCAAGGGAAGGGAATTCTACAAGCGTGTTTATCTGGGGTATCAATCCCGAGGCCATCTTAATTCTGCCTATCATAAGTAGGTCATGGCTGGGGCTCAGACAACCGGGGCGGGGCAGGGGGGAGCATCGGTCTTTGTGGAAAGGTGACAGGTAATAGGGGATGGTGCCCCAGCATGGAGCCCCAAAAAGCCCCAGAATTATAGTCTAATCCCTAATGCCAAAGGGCACACTGACTGACTGTGGAGGCTGGACTACCCCACATCACAGTCTCCACATCCATAGGAGACCCTCTCTGTTGCTTAGACAAAAGTGATGATGATGATGATGATGATTCTGAAGAAGGAGAAGGAGGAAGACTGCTAATTTGAAAGTACATATATTAATCTCCTAGGGCTGTCATAAAAAAGCACCACCAAACCAAGAGGAACTAAAAAGCCTCTTGACGAAAGTAAAAGAGGAGAGTGAAAAAGTTGGCTTAAAGCTCAACATTCAGAAAACGAAGATCACGGCATCCAGTCCCATCACTCCATGGGAAATAGATGTAGAAACAGTGGAAACGGTGTCAGACTTTATTTTGGGGGGCTCCAAAATCACTGCAGATGGTGATTGCAGCCATGAAATTAAAAGACGCTTACTCCTTGGAAGAAAAGTTATGACCAACCTAGATAGTATATTCAAAAGCAGAGACATTACTTTGCCGACTAAGGTCCGTCTAGTCAAGGCTATGGTTTTTCCAGTAGTCATGTATGGATATAAGAGTTGGACTGTGAAGAAGGCTGAGCGCCGAAGAATTGATGCTTTTGAACTGTGGTGTTGGAGAAGACTCTTGAGAGTCCCTTGGATGGCAAGGAGATCCAACCAGTCCATTCTGAAGGAGATCAACCCTGAGATTTCTTTGGAAGGAATGATGCTAAAGCTGAAACTCCAGTACTTTGGCCACCTCATGTGAAGAGTTGACTCACTGGAAAAGATTTTGATGCTGGGAAGGATTAGGGGCAGGAGAAGAAGGGGACGACCGCTGATGAGATGGCTGGATGGCATCACTGACTCGATGGACGGGAGTCTGAGTGAACTCCAGGAGATGGTGATGGACAGGGAGGCCTGGCGAGCTGCAGTTCATGGGGTCGCAAAGAGTCGGACATGACTGAGCGACTGAACTGAACTGAACTGAAACCATGTGGCTTAAAACAACAGAAATTTATTGCTTCATGGCTCTAGAGGCCAGAAGTTTGAAATCAAGGAGTCAGTAGAATAACAAAGCTATGGGTTTTTTTTTCAGTAGTCTTGTACATATATGAGAGTTGGACCATAAAGAAGACTGAGAGCCAAAGAATTGATGCTTTCAAACTACGGTGCTGGAGAAGACTCTTGAGAGTCCCTTGGTCTGCTAGGAGATCAAGCCAGTCATCCTAAAGGAAATCAACCCTGGATATTGATTGGAAGGACTGATGCTGAGCTGAAGCTCCAATATTTTGGCCACCTGATGCAAAGAGGCAACTCACTGGGAATGACCCTGATGCTGGGAAAGGTTGAAGGCAAAAACAGAAGGGGGACGGTTGCGGATGAGGTGGTTAGATATAGTATCACCAACTCAATGAACATGAATTTGAGCAAACTGGGTGATGGTGAAGGACAGGCACGCTGTAGCCCATTGGGTCGCAGAGAGTCAGATACAACTTAGCAACCAAACAACGAACAAGAGTGATACTCTCTGAAAGCTGTAGGAATCCTCTGTCTCCTCCAAGCTTCTTGTGGTTTGCTCATGGTCTTTGGCATTCCTTGACTTGTAGGTACACCCCTCCAGCCCGTGGAGTTCTTCCTACGTCTCTGTCTTCATGTGGCTCTCTTATTAGGACACCATCACTTGGAGTAGGGGCACACCCTCCTCTCTAATGACCTCACCTCTGCAATGACCGTTTCCAAATAAGGTCACATTCTGAAGCTCTGAGGTTTATGACTCCAAAATATCTTTTTTGAGGAGCACAGTTCAAACCCATATTCCCAAGATTGACTCTCCATGCACCGGTTTGCTTCTCAGAACCAACCTCTGTGGCCAGGGGATGGAATGATGCTAATCACGTGCCCACACCCAGGTCATGATGGGGAATGGCAAGCCTGACACAAACCATGTCACCCATGGGGGACTAATGGGTCCCAGCTGGAAAGTCATGGACTATCATCAGAGGGAGAAGCAACAGAAGAAGGACTGGCATAAATCTCAGGGATCTACCACCCAGCCTGGGCCCCATGGTATGGGGATGTGGGGTTGCAGTCGGTGACCCAAGACCGAGTCCCAAGAAATCCCAACTCCGTCCATGGGTCTGTCCACAGGGCAGGAGTGCACAGTGGATTCAGTGACCACACCTCCCAGCTCTGTCCCTCTGTGTCCCTGAACTCTGTCGTAGTTTCCCTCAGACCTTGTTGAAATGAAAAGCCATTCTCTGGGGACGAGCAGCTCATTTTGCTAGTTTAAATCACACAATTCCCTCTCTCTCCAGAAGCCTGTACTTACTGCTCCATCACTGGTAATGACAATGAACATTTTCTGCAATCTCAGTTTTTATTGCAAAGTGATTGAGGACCAGCAAGATTAAGTTATGCTGCTGAAACTAAGGAAATCCTGCCAAGCAAACAGTGGGTGGATAGGAAGTCTTATGGCAGCATGCATTTCCTCCCCCAAGGAACTGACTGAAAATAAGAAGCTAACACTACCACATTTCAGATAAAAGCCACAATACTGTAATCTGACAATTTTAGATCTAGTCAAATGGATATGGCCCGGGGGCGAAAGAAGATGCTCTATAATGAGATGAAAGTGAAAAAGTGAAAGTGTTAGTCTCTCAGTCATGTACGACTCTTTGCGACCTCATAGACATTAGCCCGCCAGACTCCTCTGTCCATGGAATTCTCCAGGGAAGAATATTGGAGTGGGCAGCCATTCCCTTCTCCAGGGGATCTTCCGGACCCAAGGATTGAACCCAGGTCACCTGCATTGCAGGCAGTTTCTTTACCGTCTAAATCACCAGGGAATGAAGGTCTAGAATAAAGCAAATGAGGTCCTCATAGTTCCACATTTCCTCTTTTCTTGAAAGGACACTCAACAGCATTCTTAGGGCCTCTGGCAGCCAGAATAAAAAGTCTCTCTCAGTTCCAGAAGCACCAGGGCAACCCCAAAACTGGAGCAACCACTTATGGCTTTGTTGACTCTGTGCTGCACAATTTTGAGGAGGTTGTTTTCATTAATATCATATGGTCGGTGCCCCCTGGAGGTGTGCAAGGCACCACTTGCACAAATGAGCAATCACATTCTATCCCAAAATCAACCTATGAGTAAATATTCCTCATTGATATGCAGTCAATCGTGAGTCCACCTCTCCTTCATGAGACAAAGCAAAAAAGTGTGGCCAAAGGCACTTGGATGATTTCTTTTGGGGTTTTTTTTTTTTGGTGTGCCAAGTGTTTGCTGAGGCATGTAGTTCTCTGCACAGGGATCGAACCCAGACGCCCTGCATTGGTAGTGTAGAATCTTAACCACTAGATCACCAGGAAAGTCCCCACTTGGATGATCTTTAAGACTTGATCAGGGTTTCTCACTGTCCTGCTATTGATATTTGAGGGAAGGTCACTGTTTGTCTTGGGGGGTGGCCTGTCCTGTGCATTGTAGAGGGTTTAGCAGCATCCCTGGCCTCTACTCACTAGATTCCAGCAGCATCCCTCTTCTAGTGCCTGATGTTCCTTAGGAGGTAAAACCACCCCCTAATTGAGAACCCCTGAACTAGAAGTGTAATATGCAAATCACATGTAAATCAGAGACCTGAAGGTCATATACATGACACTGTACCCAGTGGACAAAAAAGACAGAATGAAAGAGGTAGGAGAGGTAGGGAAAGAGAAAGGAAATCAAATTCCTGCTGCCAGTAACAACACAAGCCCAGCAGATGTTGCTGGAAACCCAGTCAAATGATGCCATAAACCTTCATCAGCTCCCATCCTGCTCCCCTGGAAACAACACTGACAAAAACGTCCTGAAAGCCAACAAAACCCACAACATGAAGAAGCAAAGCAAAGAAAACCACAGACTGAGATAGAAAAGGTGTCCCTCCAACACCAGGCATTTCGACAAGAGGATAAAAATGGGATTCATGGGGAAAAAACTAAAGATAAAGGATGGCTGGGAAAACAAGGCATTTCCTAACTTTTCATTGTGGAAATTTCCAACTTGCAGAAAAAGTAGAGAGAATTTCACAGTGAAGCTCTGTGTACCCAGCACCGAGCTGCAAAAATGTGTCCACATTTCGCCTCACCTATCCTCCACTCTCCCCACCCAAGGCCCTTTCTTTCCTCCTTCCTTCTTTCCTTCCATGAATCTTTTAAAGCAAATTTCAGACATCAAGTCACTGCATGCATGACACATTGGCGTGCCATTCTATCCTAAGCATTTGGTTTGTATCTACAAAGCTTCCACTTCATATTTAACAGATTTTACATGAATAAACTAGAATCCTTGCAGGTAGAGAAGAGATCTGATTGTCACCGTACAGTTTATCCTACTAGAGCTTCTCAAATTTGAACGTGTATATGAATCATCTGCGCTTCCCAGGTGGCTCATTGGTAAAGAACACGCCTGCCAATTCAGGAGACACAGTTCCAATCCCTGGGTCAAGAAGACTCCCCAGAGAAGTAAATGGCAACCCACTCCAGTATTCTTGCCTGGGAAATCCCATGGTCAGAGGAGCCTGGCAGGCTACAGCCCTTGGGGTCGCAAAGAGTCAGACATGACTTAGCAACTACACAACAACAAGCTCCCAGATGCTCCCAGTGCCGCAGATCCATGCACCACACAGAGGAAGGGTTAACCCAAAACACCAGAGCAGTGAAGTGAAAAGTCATGACTGCTCGTGATCCCAAGGCCTTGAGTGAGAGAAGAAGCTGGGACCACTTGAGACTGAGGACTCAGGTGTATTGGTTTCCTGCGGCTGCTATAACAAAGAACTGTAAACTGGGTTGCTTAAAGCAACAGAAAGTCTGGAGGCCAGAAGTCCAAAATCAGGGTACCAATGGGCCAGGCCCTTTCCAGAGGCTCTGAAGGAGAAGGCTGCCTCGCCTCTTCCACTGCTACTGGCTGCCTGCACTCCTGGGTGTGTGGCCACATCACTCCAGTCTCTGCCTCTGTGGTCACATTGCTTCCTCCTTTTCTGTCTGCACCTTCTTCTCTTCTGCCTCTCATAAGGACACTTGCTTTTGCATTTAGAGCCTATGCAGATTGTTTTTCTTGTTCAGTCTCTAAGTCCTGCCCAACTCTTTTCAACACCATGGACTATACCATGCAGTCTTCCCTGTCCTTCGCTATCTCCCAGAGTTTGCTCAAACTCAAGTCCATTGAATCAGTGATGCCCTCCAACCATCTCATCCTCTGTCATCCCCTTCTCCTCCTGCCCTCAATCTTTCCCACACCAGGGTCTTTTCCAGTGAGTCGGCTCTTCCCATTAGGTGGCCAAAGTATTGTAGCTTCAGCATCAGTCCTTTCAATGAATATTCAGGGTTGATTTCCTTTAGAATTAGCTAGTTTGAGCTCTTTGCTGTCCAAGGGACTCTCAAGAGTCTTCTCCAGCACCACAATTTGAAAGCATCAGCTTTTTGGTGCTCAGCCTTCTTTATGGTCCAACTCTCCCATTTGTACGTGACTACTGGAAAAACCATAGATTTGACTATACAGACCTTTATTGACAAAGCAATATCTCTGCTTTTTAATATGCTGTCTAAGTTTGTCATAGCTTCCCTTTCAAGGAGTATGCGTCTTTTTAATTTTGTGGCTGCAGTTCACCATCCACAGTGATTTTGGAGCCCGAGAAAAGAAAACCTGCCACTCTTTCCACTTTTTACGTATCTATTTGCCATGAAGTGATGGGACCAGATGCCATGATCTCAGTTTTTTGAATCTCCTCATCTCAAAATCCTGAACTGAATTACATCTGCAAAAACCCTGTTCCCAAATAAGGCAGCACGCATAGGTTCTGAGAATAAGAATATGGACGTATCTTTGAGGAAGGGTGGGGGGGGACAATTCAGGCCACTCCACCAGTAAGAAGGGAAAATGAATTGAGAAAAAATGCAAAACAGAGGGCAGATCCCATTTCTGTGACAGTGGCCAGTAAGGCAGGCCAAGGGTAGAACTGGGTGCTAACAGGGTTCCCAGATGGAACGCAAGCGCGGCTGTCTGCTGCCAGCTTCTTGAAGAGAGAATGTTTCTGTTTATGACAGAGGATGAAAGGAAGAGGTGGGGAGTGAGAAGGCTGTTCTCTGCTGGCCTAGTTCCTGAGGAATCGTGCCTCTGCCTTCGGGCCATTCTCAAGTCCTGTTCAGGGATAGAATGATTTATTGATGGTCGTAATTAAAAAGCAATGCCAAAAAAGAAGCAGTCAGCACTTTTCATCTGCACTTACACATGAGAAAGAGCAGTTTACTAAAATGGACGCTAGGGTCTTACTTTCCCGTCCAGAAAAAGCGCTGCCATTGTGGGGTGCCCTGCTGGGGTCAAGCCTTACGACTACAGCAGGAGTTGATGAGGGTTTAAGGTACACTGAGCCACCTGTTCTTGTCCCCAGCAATTTTATTACAGGTCCAGTGGATCATCCATGTGGCACTCTGAGTGTGTAAACTTTGTTTGAGTGTAGTTTTGAGCCCCACTGCGGCTGTTTATCCACCAGGGTCTTGGCTATAGGTCTGACTGAGCTTGTCTGCTCCAGACTGGAGCATGGGTTGATTTAAGGTGGTTGCTTGCCTTCATTTAAAGGCTGTTCTTCTTCATTGATTCCATATCAGCTGGTTAAGAAGACCTTTCTTCTTTGGTTTGGGAAATGTGAACTTAGTGAATCACTGGACCCCACAAATCGGGAGGAAAATGAAGATATGTTTATATCTTAATATGGTAGGTTGGTTCAAAGGAATTACTGACTGACACACAGTAGGTCCTTAAAGTGAAAGTCGCTCAGTCATGTAGGACACTACGCAACCCCATGGACTATACAGTCCATGGAACTCTCCAGGCCAGAACACTGGAGTGGGTAGCCTTTCCCTTCTCCAGGGAATCTTCCCAACCGAGGTCTCCCACATTGCAGGCGGATTCTTTACCAGCTGAGCCACAAGGGAAGCCTAAGAATACGGGAGTGGGTAGCCTATCCCTTCTCCAGGGGATCTCCCATACCCAGGAATCAAACTGGGGTCTCCTACATTGCAGGCAGATTCTTTACCAACTGAGCTATCCAGGGAAGTCCAGTAGGTCCTTAAAATATCGTTAAATAAATGAATGCATGACAAAGTGTGTCTGCTGCTGCTAAGTCACTTCAGTCGTGTCCAACTCTGTGTGACCCCATAGACGGCAGCCCACCAGGCTCCCCCATCCCTGGGATTCTCCAGGCAAGAATACTGGAGTGGGTTGCCATTTCCTTCTCCAATGCATGAAAGAGAAAAGTGAAAGTGAAGTTGCTCAGTCTGTCCGACTGTTAGCGACCCCATGGACTGCAGCCCACCAGGCTCCTCCGTCCATTGGATTTTCCAGGCAAGAGTACTGGGGTGGGGTGCCATTGCCTTCCCCGAAAGTGTGTCTATGCCCACATAATCTATTGGCAGTTACTGTTGCACCTGAAAATTTGTGGTAGGAATTGAGCAAATGTTCGGGGGCATGCATGTATGGTGAATCCCTACAGTTGTGTCTGACTCTTTGCAACTGTAGCCTGCCAATCTCCTCTGTCCAGGGGATTCTCCAGGCAAGAATACTGGAGTGGGTTGCCATGCCCTCCTCCAGGGGATTTTCCTGACCCAGGAATTGAACTCACATCTCTTACGTATCCTGCATTGGCAGGAGGGTTCTTCACCACTAGCACCACCTGGGAAGCCCCCTGGGGGGGCAGGGGGATGCTCTTATTGGATATATTGTTATGCATTTTATTTTAATTCCACTAAAGGTTTATTTTATAGGTTTATTTAATGATTTTAACTATTCTTTATAGGCTTATTTTCATCCCACTACAGAAATTTTTTTTCCAAATTGAGTTTGGACTAAATCAAGGTCTGCTTCCTACTTGTTCAGTTAGTACTGGCCGTCTACAGTTGGGGCAGAGGGTAGGAGGGAATTTGTTCAATTAAATCCAACAAACATTTGTTGAATGCCTACTGTGGGCAAAGGTCTACGCTTTGTGCCAGGGAGACACCAAAATGAATGAGGCACAGCCCTATTCTCAACCACATCAGGAAGTAACAGCTGTAAGAAACAGAAATCCATTCACGCTAGCACAAGGAAAAGGACCGCAAGGCAAGGCTCTTCATGGGCAAACTCTTGATCATGGGAACCAAATTAGAGGCAACTGAGGAACAGAAACTGCAGTTATAGAAATCAAACTTCCTCCTCTGGCTCTCAGAAGCCCAGTGGTCTCTCTTATCTGCCCCTTGGGCTTTCTTGTCTCTGCTTCCCTCACTCGTGACCACCTTTCTCTTTTCACTCCTGGTTCATTGTGGGAGACAGCAGAGCCTACCACCAGCTGATTCGTTACTGTGTCTTTTGGTTCAAATTTTAAGAAAGAGAGAATTGGGTTTCTGACCAACCAACTGAACAAAGGGAGGAGACTTGGGGCAAACACGGTATACCTTGACATGACTGTTAGCAGAGCCTATTAGTAGAGGAATTCCAAGGGAAAAAAAAAATAGCTGTGAGTATTAGAAGCACCCAGAACACATTCTATTTTTAACTCTCTCCCGCCCCCTAGAGTATAAATACCATGAGACAGTCTACCACAATACTTGGTTCAAAATATCTGAGAAGGGATAGAATTCAACTCTGGTTTCCTAAACCATACTTGAGAAATAAATACACATCAGTCCCTGAGAACCAGGCGAAGGAGTTGAATGTAGCTGAATGTAGCTGGGTTCACTCTGAGACCTGAAACGCTCAGCTGGATGACTTACCTGCACCTTGCCTTAACTGATACAGTGTGGGAGTCTGCATCGTACCCTAATTAAAGTGTAATTAGCAAGCAGCAGGAATCCCATTCACTAGAAGAGCTCATCCTACTTCCTGTTTCACTTGCATAATTACCTTCCTCACCAGACACTGAAATGACAGCAATGACAGACTCTCAAAATGATGGAGCCTGGAAGGCCCTTGTAAACCATTAACCCCGCTCGTTCTACAGACAAGAAAACTGAGGTCCGGAGAGAGATCAAGGGCTCACAAGCCCAGCCATCCGCCCCCAACGCACACACACTCTGCTTGTGCAGCATCGTGTGAAACCAGCATGCTCTGGAAGTCTAGGCACGGACAAAGGCGTTTCTGCCTTCATGCAGTATTCCCAGCCAGGCCCTCCTGACTGTCTCCAGAGACTGTACATGTTCAGTCACTCAGTCATGTCCAACGCTGCGACCCCATGGACTATAGCCTGCCAGACTCCTCTGCCCATAGGAGTCTCCAGGCAAGAATACTGGAGCAGGTCCAGGAGATCTTCCCAATCCAGGGACTGAACCTGCGTCTCTTGTGTCTCCTGCATTAGCAGGCGGATTCTTTACAACTGTGACACCTGGGAAGCCCCAGAGTATAATGCAGAGAAAATGCAATTCAAGTAAAACTGGGGTGGCTGCTCCTGGCAGCTGCATGTTTCCTAGCTTCCCCTCTCCTTTGTCTTCTTTTGCTCACGTTCCATAATTGGCCTTTGACCAGGGTAAAGAGGCTTGAGCAGCGAGAAGGAAGAACCTACAGGGCAATGGAAACCTCCACTGGGTGATGAGTGGTCCTCAGCCACTGGTTGGGTTGCCTTTAAATGTCAGGGTAGGAATAACCCAACCACCACAGAGCTGATTCCCTTTGTACAATTACTTGGAATGAGTCATGCCACAGAATGGAAGGGTCATCCTCCCTGAGCTCATTTTAGGTTAGTTGTTTGAAACTCAGGTAATATTATTTTAAGAGGGAAATGGATGCTATGATTGGTGAGCCTATTTAACTGATGTTCCAGGGCATGGAAGCCAGAATTTGTAGGGTGTAGGAGGAGACAAGTTTCTGTGCGTGCAGTGTGTGTGTGCATGCTAAGTCGCTTCAGTCGTGTCCGACTCTATGGACTCTAGCCCACCAGGTTCCTCTGTCCATGGGATTTTCCAGGCAAGAATAGTGAAGTGGATTGCTGCGCTCTCCTCCAGGGAAATCTTCCTGACCCAGGGATCAACCCACGTCTCTTGCATCTCCTGCACTAACTTCCTCCAATCCCTCCTCCCATGTCCTCCTCATGGCTCTAGACACCCCCACCTCCACATTTCCTGAGATACCAGAGTGATCCAGGGTCCGAGGGCTCCCTGGTCCCTTAGGGAAGAGGGTGTGGGGTTACAGTCAACCCAGATTTTGGAGCAAGGGGCAGTCTGCCGGAACTAATCCACATGCCTGTGTGAATCAGTGGTTCCAACATGTCAGTGTGCACGCAGACCACCCAGAGAGGTTGTTAAAATGCAGACTCCTGGCCCCCACCCACAACTCTATATTCAGCAAGGATCAGAGTGGGGACCCAGGAATCTGTGTTTTTAACAAGCAACTCAATTGATTCAAATGTTGATGGTAGTCAATACCGTGGAAAAACACTAGAATGGGTGAAATGGTAGGCATTCGTAGTTCCACGTGATTTGCTCTTTCCTGGGTGAAGAGAGTCACATAGAACAGGATTCAGGATATTATAGGTTTTTTCAAAAAATAAAGGCAAAAGAGAGCTCCCTGGGTGTCTGCGTCTGTGTTTCCACATCGTCTGCTGCGATGACATGGCTCAGTCGTCAGGAAGCTCTAACAAGAGGGATCCTGGTAGACTTCAGAAGGCATCCGTTATTTATTTGTGAGGCTCCAAAGATTCTTGCCCATTCTCTACCTGCTCCTAACAGAGTACTCTCACTCATGGCATTCACAAGCTGCAAAGCTCAGCATCATCAAGCATTCGGGAAACGCAGTTCAGAACCACAGTGAGTTACTCACACCTGCTAGGCTGGACATAATCAAAAAGAGGAAAATAGCAGGTGTTGAACATTGCTAATGGGAAGGTAAAATGATGCAGCCACTGTGGAAAGTAGCTTGGTAGTTCCTCAAAAAGTTAACCATAGAGTTGTCATATGACCCAGCAATTGTACTCCTACGTATTTACCCAAGAGAACTGAGAGCAGGGACTCAAACAGATACTTGTACATGAATGTTCATACCAGCATTATTCACAGCAGCCAGAAAGTGGAAACAACTCAAATGTCTACCAACTGATGGATGGATGAATAAACAAATTCTGGTCTATCCAGACAATGGAATATTACGCACAGCCATAAAAAGGAATGGAGTATCCATCCATGCTACAATGGGGATGAAGCCAGGAAACACGAAGCTCAGTGAAAGAAGCGAGACACAAACCACCACCTACTGAATGAGTCCATTTCTATGAAATGTGCAGAATAAGTAAATCCATAGAGATAGAAAGCAGATTGGTGGGCACCAGGAGGTGTGGAGTGGAGTGCTGCAGAATGACTGCTAATAAGCAGAGTCCCTTCCAGGGGTGATGAAAATGTACTAGAACCAGAAAGAGATGCTGGTTGCACAACATCGTGAATGCACTAAATGCTGCAGAATTGGTCACTTTAAAATGTTAATGGTTAGTTTTATGTCACTGCCACCAATGCTAAGTCGTTTTAGTTGTGTCAGATTCTTTGCAACCCCGTGGACTGTAACCCACCAGGCACTGTCCATGGGATTCTCCAGGCAAGAATACTGGAGTGGGTTGCCATGTCCTCCTCCAGGGGATCTTCCTGATCTGGGAGGAATTCGACCCTGGGATCAACTTCATGCCTCTTATGTCTCCTGCATTGGCAGCCGGCTTCTTTACCACTAGCCACAACTGCACTCATCTCACACGCTGGTAAAGTAATGCTCAAAATTCTCCAAGCCAGGCTTCAGCAATATGTGAACTGTGAACTACCTGATGTTCAAGCTGGTTTTAGAAAAGGCAGAGGAACCAGAGATCAAATGGCCAACATCCGCTGGATCATGGAAAAAGCAAGAGAGTCCCAGAAAAACATCCATTTCAGCTTTATTGACTATGCCAAAGCCTTTGACTGTGTGGATCACAATAAACTGTGGAAAATTCTGAAAGAGATGGGAATACCAGACCACCTGACCTGCCTCTTGAGAAATCTGTATGCAGGTCAGGAAGCAACAGTTAGAACTGGACATGGAACAACAGACTGGTTCCAAATAGGAAAAGGAGTACGTCAAGGCTGTATATTGTCACCCTGCTTATTTAACTTCTATGCAGAGTACATCATGAGAAACGCTGGACTGGAAGAAACACAAGCTGGAATCAAGATTGCCGGGAGAAATATCAATAACCTCAGATATGCAGATGACACCACCCTTATGGCAGAAAGTGAAGAGGAACTAAAAAGCCTCTTGAGGAAAGTGAAAGAGGAGAGTGAAAAAGTTGGCTTAAAGCTCAACATTCAGAAAACGAAGATCATGGCATCCGGTCCCATCACTTCATGGGAAATAGTTGGGGAAACAGTGGAAACAGTGTCAGACTTTATTTTGGGGGGCTCCAAAATCACTGCAGATGGTGACTGCAGCCATGAAATTAGAAGATGCTTACTCCTTGGAAGAAAAGTTATGACCAACCTAGATAGTATATTCAAAAGCAGAGACATTAGTTTGCCGACTAAGGTCCGTCTAGTCAAGGCTATGGTTTTTCCAGTAGTCACGTATGAATGTGAGAGTTGGACTGTGAAGAAGGCTGAGCACCAAAGAATTGATGCTTTTGAACTGTGGTGTTGGAGAAGACTCTTGAGAGTCCCTTGGATGGCAAGGAGATCCAACCAGTCCATTCTGAAGGAGATCAACCCTGGGATTTCTTTGGAAGGAATGATGCTAAAGCTGAAACTCCAGTACTTTGGCCACCTCATGTGAAGAGTTAAATCACTGGAAAAGACTCTGATGCTGGGAGGGACTGGGGGCAGGAGGAGAAGGGGACGACAGAGGATGAGATGGCTGGATGGCATCACAGACTCGATGGACGTGAGTCTGAGTGAACTCCGAGAGATGGTGATGAATAGGGAGGCCTGGCGTGCTGCGATTCATGGGGTCGCAAAGAGTCGGACACGACTGAGCGACTGAATTGAACTGAACTGAGCGTTTTATGTGAATTTTACCTGGGGGTAGGAGGAGCAGGGAGTTGTAATTAAACCTCACAGGTTCCACCCCCCAGCTCTGCCACATGACCTTGAACAAACTCTGTGCCTTCATTTCCAGCAAAGAGTGAAAGCAATATAATAGGTTCCACCTTGCAGGGCTATTGGGAGTGTCACATGAGCTAATGTTCCCAAAGTGCTCTGAAAAAGTGTGTGTTGGTATATGGCTTTCTGAAGGAGATCAGCCCTGGGATTTCTTTGGAAGGAATGATGCTAAAGCTGAAACTCCAGTCCTTTGGCCACCTCATGCCAAGAGTTGACTCACTGGAAAAGACTCTGATGCTTGGAGGGATTGGGGGCAGAACGAGAAGGGGACGACAGAGGATGAGATGGCTGGATGGCATCACTGACTCAATGGACATGAGTCTGAGTGAACTCCGGGAGTTGGTGATGGACAGGGAGGCCTGACATGCTGCGATTTATGGGGTTGCAAAGAGTCGGATATGACTGAGCTGCTGAACTGAACTGAAGTGATATGGCTTGATGTGAACGTGTGCCATGATTCCCTCACACAGACCCTACCCCTGTTACACATGCAAATCAAGGCTTGTTCACGTGCACACAGCAAGTTCAGAAGCCAAGTCAGGAGGAGAACTGAGCTCTCATGGATTCGAAGTCCATGCTCTTCACCTGTCAACTGTCTGACCTGATCCCTGACCAGGAATCTTGATACCTCCAGGCCCCAGTCCCTGGCAGCAGCACAACTTACTTCTGGTGACCCCATATCTGGCTGGCTGTCAGGCCTGCCTGCAAGGCAGAAACAATAAAGCCACAACTGGTTTTGCTTCTTCCCCATTGAAAGCTTTGGCCTTGGCCTTGGCCGCCCTAGGGGGACTTTACCCATCAGCAGTCTGGCAGTGACTTTGACCCAGCAGAGAGCATTTCCCTTCTCTGTGCCCATGACCACAAGCCCCAGTCACAGACTGTCCTTCTTAGTGTGGACTTGGAGGAATCATCACTGTCTTACGATCAGTAGGGTTACACAGAGGCTTCATTGTCCCAAGAGGAGAGGGGCATGGACCCTCAGCTCTCCCCTTGAACCTTTCAGCTCCCCTTTAGACTGACCCTCACGTGCAGTCCCTTTTCCCTGGTACAATGTAACAGCACAGGGTTTTCTCCCCATATCAGGTTCAGTCCCTATGTGTTCAACAACAACCTAGCTTACTCACATTCCCCAGTACCTGCCTTTCTCCCCTAAGCAGAGAGAAATAAGTCTGCCTCCATCTACTGACATGTCTAGAAACCCTTCCTGGGACTTCCCTGGTGGTTCAGTGGTTAAGACTCCGTGCTTCCAATGCAGGGGGCATGGGTCCAATTCCTGGTCAGGAAACTAAGATCCCACATGCATGTGGCCCAAAAAAAAAAATTTTTTTTAACAAACCAAAAAATTTAAATCCTTCCTGATTCCCTTGGTTCCCTCAAACAGCCAAGCCTGTGGGAATCCTGGGAGAAACCCTGGGATGTTTGCATGGACTCAAGCCCACTGGAGATTCTAGGTCATCACAAGCCAATAAGGAAAACCATCCCACAGGAAATGTCCCAATCCCAGACTCTTAGCTTCTGGACACAGAACAACCTGAGGAACTTGGCCTTCCTGTGCCCTGCTTCCCACCTCCCTCATCAGCTTCCACAGCCAACACCAACTTCCCCCAGGACTGTGAGGTCTGTTCCAGGAAGCAGATCCTATCTGGCAGGTCTGAGATACAATGACCCTTCCTTTGTGGCTGCCAACATTTGCACTCCAGAAAAACAAGTCTGAAGCCCATAGGGTCAGCCCTCGGATTAAGTAGGCCAACCGGAAGGATGTTGGGAGGGGCCATCTTAAGAACAGGTGGACACCCTTGGCAGCAACATTCATAGAACTTACCAATACCTTCCCTCCTTTATTCACCCCCAAGGTCGCTGGATCGAAGATCACGGAGTCATTCACAACATGATGTTCAACACAGAGACACTCTGGAAGTACTCCTTCAAGACCACACAGAACAAGACTGAGTGGTGGGACAATGGCGTTCTCCCCCTCTGGATCACAGCCCAGAGACAGGTATCGCCAGAAACCCTGGGCTGACTTCCTGGGACGTCACCTCTCATTCCCAGGCGTGTTGTGGGCTGGGGGGTGGGGGTGTTAGAAACTGCGTGGTCTTGGGCAAGGGACTTAACCTTTCTAAGCACCTGTTTCCCTAAATGTGGCACAGGCATCATCATAATGTGCTCATTTAATGGAGTTGATGTAAGGATTAAATACAATGTGTACTTTATGCATATCTCAGCAAGTTTTAGCTGTTATGGATGGATAAGTCCTCATGAGGGCAGAGTCGGCTTGATCTCAACTGTACCTTCAGGGCTCATAGGGTCTGGACCCAGCCACTCTTTAATATATATCTCTTCTCTTGCCTCTGGCTTAGGCATGAAAGCCCTTAAGGAGCGAAGCTGACCACTCAATGCATGAAAAGCTCTAATGAGAACATTCACTTGCAAGGAATAATATCCCAGCACCCATTCACTATTGCTTCGAAAAGGCAAAAATCAGTTGTACTTTGAACTCCAAGTTCCAAGCCTATTGCCAGTTTTGTGTTTTCTCTGTGAGCTTCCAAAGTCATCACTTCAGAACAGATCCTCCTCTTCCCCCAAGACACCAGCCTTGGCTCCAAGCTTCCCTGAGTCCTGACCCTTCCTCTCTGTGCTCCCAGCCCACGCTGTGCATGCTACGTGGCAAAGGGGCGTGACTGCAGCAGCTCAGAACACAGGCTGTGGACTCTGACTCCCAGAGCAGATCCAGCCAGCCCCACCCTTCTCCCACAGCCTCACCTCGGACAATGACCTCTGCTCTCTGCTTCATTTGCTCCCACCCTTAGAATGAGGGTTGTCAGAGTTCATGCTTCACAGGCTCATTGGGAGGATTAACTTTGATAACGCAAGTGAGTTGCTTAGCGCTCACTGCTCGAAATGATCAGTCACTGTCATGAATGGAAGCTGAGGCACTTTAGCAGGACTTCATCTGGTCACTAGAGCTTTAGGTCAAGACTATCCAACAGAACATTCTGTGATGATGGACATGTTCTATTCTGCATGGTCCAATATGAAAGCCATGAGCCATAGGTGGTAATTGAGCCCTTGAAATGTGGTGAGTGAGACTGAGGGACTGAATGTTTAGTTGTGTTTCATTTTCATTAGTTTCTATTTAAATCTAGATACTACACAGGTGGGACCCCCATACGGGACAACACAGCTCTAGAAGAATCACAGGAGGCTGGCCATGACCCTTCTCTACCTCAGGTTCATTTTCTCCCCCTATTTGTTGTGCCCTAGCTTCCTTCCCTGGAAAAGGCAACAGCACCCCACTCCAGTACTCTTGCCTGGAAAATCCCATGGACAGAGGAGCCTTGTGGGCTGCAGTCCATGGGGTCGCTAAGAGTCAGACACAACGAGCGACTTCACTTTCCCTTTTCACTTTCATGCACTGGAGAAGGAAATGGCAACCCACTCCAGTGTTCTTCCCTGGAGAATCCCAGGGACAGGGGAATCTGGTGGGCTGCCGCCTATGGGGTCGCACAGAGTCAGACACGATTGAAGCGACTTAGCAGCAGCAACAGCTTCCTTCCCCGATCTGTCACATTTTAAAATTTTGAGGAATAGACCATGCAAATAAACTCTGTCCTTCTAATAAAAATAACATCCATAACACTCATTATGTGCCAGGGACTGATTTAAGTGCTTTACGTATATTAATTTATCACAACCCTGAGGTGGTACGAAAGTTATGCCCCTTTAACAGATGAGTAAACTGAGGCATCAAGTGACACCATAACTTCTCAAAGTCACAAAACTAGTGAGAGGCAGGGCTGGAATTAGAACTCACTCTGGGTTCAGCAACTCTTTAACTATAACCATGACATAGTATTTCTCCTGTGGCCAAAGCATTTAGTCATGGACTTCAGAGTGATTCTTATATCTGCCAGGCTGCTAAGAATGTCTGTAAAGCCCTGATTAATTCACTATTCAAAACCCAGAGCCTCTCGCTACAGAATTTGTTCACTGGCACGAGGCTTCTGGTGGCATTCTCCCTTCCTGGCACTTTCTTATGCATGGTTCCTGTCTCCTTGTCATTTATTTACAGGACTTTTTTCTTCCTGCTCAATTCTTAATCAGAGTGCTTTTCCTCTTTGCTGAATTCATAAGTGGTTGTGCAAAATGAGGATCTGGTGCAGGGCCAGGCAGCTGACAACACACCACTCGTTTGGCAAGCAAATGTCAAGTTGGTGTATCCCATCCTGCCCAGGAAGGGCCATTCAGCCAACTCCCTGAGGAGCTGGCACAAAATCTCCTGTAATCAGAGCAAACCTGTGGTCCCAGGTCAGCACCCCGCCCCTGCTGAAACAGGGTGACAAATGCCAAACGCCATGGGGTGGGCACATTTGCATTGCCAGGTGGAGTTGCAGGAAGGCAACCCACCCTGTATCCATCACTGGGAAAATCCATCCTTCTTCTGAGTCTCTTTCAGGCAGGCTCTGTGGATACTGATGCATTAACCTTTAATAGGACTAAAATGTTTTTCTTCAGTGACACTAACGCTGCCAGAGTCCATCAAGATTCATGAGAATCACCGTCTCTTGGCAGATGATGCCTATGAGATAGGATCCTAAACCATCTTCGCATCCAGTCTCCACAGTCCATGAGTGTATCCTCACACCATTGGGACTTCCCTAACAGTCAGGCTATGAATGGAGAGGCTCCACTGAAAGCAAGTTGGGACTTTTTTTTGGCCTGCACTAGGTCTTAGTTGCAGAGAAGGCGATGGCACCCCACTCCAGTACTCTTGCCTGGAAAATCCCATGGACGGAGGAGCCTGGTGGGCTGCCGTCCATGGGGTTGCTAAGAGTCGGACACGACTGAGGAACTTCACTTTCCCTTTTCACTTTCATGCATTGGAGAAGAAGATGGCAACCCACTCCAGTGTTCTTGCCTGGAGAATCCCAGGGACAGGGGAGCCTGGTGGGCTGCTGTCTATGGGGTCGCACAGAGTCAGACACGACTGAAGCGACTTAGCAGCAGCAGCAGCAGGGTCTTAGTTACAGCACATGTGATCTTCACTGCCATGTGCAGGATCTGCGTTGAAGTATGCGGATCTTTAGTTGCAGCATGGTGGATCTAGTTCCCTGACCAGAGATCGAACCCAGGTCCTCCTGCACTGGGAACACAAAGTGTTAACCACTGGACCACCGGGGAAGTTCCAGAAAGCAGGCTGGAATTTCAAACAAGCTCCTGGGATGACTGAACCTGATCAGTGACTAAGGTGTTTCACCAAGTTCAGAAGTCCTAATTCTCAGAGAAAGGCAGGCAGCTATGGATGTGAGACCCGGGAAAGTGAAAGTGTTAGTTACTCAGTCGTGTCCAACTCTTTGCAACCCCATGGCTGTAGTCCACCGGGCTCCTCTGACCATGAGATTCTCCAAGCAAGAATACTGGAGTGGGTTGTCCTTCCCTTCTCCAGGGGATCTTCCTGACCCAGGGATCTAACTCAAGTCTCCTGCATTGAAGGTGGGTTCTTTACCACAGTACCACCTGGGAAGCCATGAAAACCTAGGGGCATGTTTCTCCTCTTATGGAGGAGACACAGACAGTATCAAGATGTGAAATGGTGTGGGTGAGATACTCATGTCTGCCAAGAGTCTGTAACAGGACCACGATAGGCTGTCACCAGGAGGGGATTTGGAGAGATGGTGGGGAGGGCAGCTAAGGTTCTCAGTGTCAGCCAGATCTAGACAAAAGCTTCCAAACTTGGAAAAGCTGTGAGAAAGAAGGTGCCAGCAGTTTTTGCTTAGAAGAGCATTAATAGAAACATAATGCATCCCAGTACTGGTACAAATTGTGTCTCCATCACGCATCTTAAAGGTTCTAAGAATAATACTCTGACCTCCAAAAGGGCATGGGAGGGAGTAAAACACAGACTCTTGGCCCTCTCTATTCCTTCTGTTCAGTGACACCTCCAGAACACAGAAGAGCAATGAAAACACTCAGAACCAATGTATGATTTCAAATATTGGATTGGTCAAAAAGTTTGTTCGGGTTTTTCCATAAGATACTACAGAAAAACCCAAATTTTTTGGCCAGCCCAATACATGGAGTCCATATCTTCCCACTCAGTCATTCCCAGGAACATATAACTAACTCCTTTCCCTAAACCACTAAACATACTCTCCACCAAAGTACAGTGGGATGAACACTTCAGGGGCCTTCCTAAAACCTATACACCTTGGTGACATTAATTCTGTCCACTAAAAGAAGAGACAAGACAAAACACAAAACCAAACTGAAACTCTTTCACTAGTGATTGGTTCTGAAGAGTTCTATAAAGTGTTTGTTGCTCAGTCGTATCCAACTCTTTGCGACCCTATGGCCTATAGTCTGCCAGGTTCCTCTGTTCATAGAATTCTCTAGACAAGAATACTGGAGTGGGTAGCCATTTCCTTTTCCAGGGGCTCTTCCTGACCCAGGGATGGAACCCAGGTCTCCTGCATTGCAGGCAGATTCTTTACTGTCTAAGCCACCAGGGAAGCCCCGAAGAGTTCTGTAGATTCTATACAAAAGCCAACACACAGGCTTTGCCCTAAGAAGTATCAACTGTTGTTTTAAAGCAGCAGCTTAAGAATAATAGCCACACGGATGCAATAGTACACTAAGGAAGAATAATGCACCTAATAAAACTAGCGATTTTCCAATTGCTATTGCTTCTGGAAACACTGATTATGCTAATTAAAGGGTAGAATAGTAAATACCCACTCTTTTGCATCCAATTAAGTGCTCAGATTGCTTCTCAGAAGTATTTGTTGAAAATAGCACTTTTGATTATCGTAGATCCCAAATAAACAGAGTCAAGTGTGTGTGTACGTATGTGTGTGTATACACATGCTCACATATATATTTCTCTCTGGAGTTCATTACACAAAGCATCATAAATGCTAAAATTTCTATGGGACCAACTGAGAAAAACCATAGCTTCCTAAGACTACAGCTTGGATACCTTTAAAGAAAGAATATGTGTTAAGAATATAACACGAGAAAACAATTTCAAGTTGGGAACATCTGAGATTTAACAGGCAAATACTAGGAACTTAACTAATATGCAGTGCTGCCTAAGTCCCTCACAATGTCAATGTCAGCTTATTCTAAATAATAAAATACCCAAACTGTGTTCTACACAACGTTAGAAGTTTCATCCTTCCAGTCAATCCATACTTGAGAGCAAAGTCAATTTACACTTAGAGTTAAACAAACTACCATCGCTAAAAACTGAGAATTATGTCTAATGCCAATCAGAAATGCAATAAATAAATATTAGAGGATTTGCAAGTTAAAGCAACCATAGAAATTCTATTATCAGAAAGGAAAATGTGTTACCTGTAGAGGTTACAAATAAGATACTAGAATCTAAAAGAGAAAGCATTTCTGAAACTATTTCCATAAGTTAGTCAAGAGAGAAGGTGGGTTTTCTGCCCCTAAAAGGAGATGTGATTCATGCATCCATTCAGCATGCACTTAATCAGCAGTCAGCACTTAAGTCAAACCAGGCCTGTCCTAGGTCCCAGGAAAAATGCATTCAACAAGAACAGCCACACTTTCTAGAGGAGGGAATTAGATAGTTTTCAAAGCAAGCAAATTAAGGTAATTTCAGGTTGAGGAAAGTGCTTTAGAGAAAATAAAACTGGATCTCAAAATAGGAAATGAATGCTGGAGGGCAGAAGGGACAATATTTCACCTACAGCTATGGAGAGCAGAGTTTCTGGAACTGTGCAAAGCACTTAGTGTTAGGACTTCTGTCTTGGGTCAAGCTTCCTAAAAGCAGAGCCTGAGGCAGGGACATAGTGCATATAACATATGGAGAAAGAGCTCTCAGGAGACGGGAGTAAGCAAAACTGATGTGGCAGGAGAAGGAGCTAAGTGAGATGTGCCCTCTGCTGGACACCAGCTTCAGCCTGATCCCCCAGGAAGCACAGGAACATGAATTGCATCTCCATGTTATCCCACCATGTTATCCCCAGCTCCCAGGGAGCTGGCTTTATGTCGGGCTGCCGGTCACTGGCCGTGGGCTGCTGAGGATAAAGGAGGAGTATAGGCTACCAACTCAGGTGAGGCAGGTCTGGCCACTTGGCAATGGGATTTTTCCAGAACATGGAGGAACAGTGAGACATTAGCAGCCACCCTCACAGAAATTGATGTGGGTGCGCAGGCCCAATAAGGGGATCTGGATGGGGCCCCAACGGCATCCCCTACAACCTCCAAATAGCTTACCTGCCTCTCTCTCTCAAACGATACATGGTAAGTTTGGCATTACGCTTGGTTATAATTTTCTGCCCAGTTGTATGCCACACAGCCATGACCCAGGTGCTAATACCCCACAGTTCTTCCCATAATTTATTCCCTATACCAAATTGACACCATTACATTGGCACCCTCTCTTGGCTCTCAGTTCAGTTCAGTTCAGTCGCTCAGTCGTGTCCGACTCTTTGCGACCCCATGAATCGCAGCATGCCAGGCCTCCCTGTCCATCACCAACTCCTGGAGTTCACTCAGACTCATGTCAATTGAGTCAGTGATGCCATCCAGCCATCTCATCCTCTGTCGTCCCCTTTTCCTCCTACCCCCAATCCCTCCCAGCATCAGAGTCTTTTCCAATGAGTCAACTCTTCACATGAGGTGGNAGAGACAGTGCCAGGCCTCCCTGTCCATCACCAACTCCTGGAGTTCACTCAGACTCATGTCAATTGAGTCAGTGATGCCATCCAGCCATCTCATCCTCTGTCGTCCCCTTTTCCTCCTACCCCCAATCCCTCCCAGCATCAGAGTCTTTTCCAATGAGTCAACTCTTCACATGAGGTGGCCAAAGTACTGGCGTTTCAGCTTTAGCATCACTCCCTTCAAAGAAATCCCAGGGCTGATCTTCAGAATGGACTGGTTGGATCTCCTTGCAGTCCAAGGGACTCTCCAACACCACAGTTCAAAAGCATCAATTCTTTGGTGTTCAGCTTTCCTCACAGTCCAACTCTCACATCCATACGTGACCACTGGAAAAACCATAGCCTTGACTAAATGGACCTTTGTTGGCAAAGTAATGTCTCTGCTTTTCAATATGCTATCTAGGTTGGCCATAACTTTTCTTCCAAACTTTTTAGTAGAGCTCTTGGCTCTACTAAAGCCACTGAACTGTAGAGAGTCTTTCAGAATATCCAAATCTTGGCTAATACAAGAAGAGTCACAGAACAGCCCTCAAGTTAACAGCCAAGATGAAGGAAAGTAGTTGCTCCCCAAATAAGCAGGTCAGTCATTTATGGAACCAGAAATGTATCAAGTGCCTAGTATGTGTCCAGTCCTGGTCGAGGAGCTGCTTTACAACAACATATTTAGTGAGATGGGTCCATCTTACTGTTAACTAGTTGGTGAGTGTACATAAAATTATTTTATTTTCCTAACAATTTTACCAGGCTTTATCCAAAAAAAAAATTTTTTTTAACCTTTCTGCTGAGGAGCATTATCACTTAATATTTCCATGACTTTGAAATTATTCATGTTGCTAACACAGCCTCATTTTCGGTCTGAAGACTCATTCTGCTCGTGGTAAAACCTTGATCTCAGATCTGAGTCAAAACTCTGATCCCCAGCACACTCCCTGCCCCACCACAGACTCTCTGGTGGTCCAAGCTGCCTGGGAGAGAAGGAGCGTGACCCATGGTCCACTCTCTCGAGCCCCCACCCCACCCCTCTTTCCCCGGTTTACCCACTGGCGACAACGAGAGGGAAGAGACAAGCAGCTCCTCCCATGACAGCTTTGAAGGAGGCTTTGAAGGAGACTAGGACTCTTCTCTTAGCTCTCATCTAGTGGCTTTGAAGGAGGCCAGAGCTCTTCTTTTGTTGGCTCTAATCTACTGCCCTGCCTGGTTTCCCACAGCATGACAGACAGGGTGAAGGTGGCTGGGCCACTGACAACAGTTTCAAGGTCAAGCAGCAACCCCAGGTCCTGGTCAGGTCTTGCAAGATTCAGCCACATGTCATGGATGACCCACCACCTTCCTCGGACGTGAGGAATCCCACGCTACCTGCTGCGGCCATTCCTGCCATGACCAGAGGCTCCAAGCTCAGCTTCCTTCTGCAGACTCCAACCCTGGGGTCTACAGGCACATTTCAGCTCCACCTTTAATGCCCCTCAGGAGACAGAAACTGGAGGAAATAATCATCGCCCCTCTTCACCTGACAGTGCGGTTGGGCCCAATGCTCTTTGTTCCTCTCCAAGAAAGAGAAAAGCTGAGCTCACTGAATGCTTACCCATGTGCTCCACATGCATTTAATCCCTGCAACCACCCCATGAGGTGGCATTAACATCCCCACTTTACAAATGAGGAGACAGAGGTGGAGAGCATTTGGGTAACACACATCCAAATGAAAGAGAAAAGATAAACTCAGGCAATCCAGCAATAAGCACACCTTTAACTGCTCTGTTGCCTGCCTCTGGGTCCGGCATCAAGCAGACATCTGCACAGGGAATAAGATGACAGCCTCTGCTTTTGCAAACACCCCAAAGTTTATAAACATTAGAGATGGGAACAGCTAGGCAGATTCTTTCATCTCTAACAGCCCCAGAGGGAGTCCCCAGGTCTCATCTCATTGGCTCTGGCTGGGACACGGGCCCAAGGCTCAACCAACTGCTGTGGCCAGGGGAAACAGTGTCCCCTGACTGGCCAGCCCAGAGCCACACCCCACCTCTGGAGCCTAATGTAGAACCAACATACCCTAAACCAGGCATGGAGCAAGAGCAGGAAGGAGAGCCTCCAGGGGATGTCAGATGCTCCAAATCTGCAGACGGAGTGGGTGCTGGGCAGGCAAACATATTAACTGTCCACTGCACACACTGGACACACTGGGGAAGGCTTGTGGTGGCTTGTTAGGTCTAGAGACAATGAAAAGAGTGCCTGCCAAGTGCCAAAACACAATGCCCAACATTCTATCTTAAAGCTACCTGGATTAATCCTCAAGAAAGTCCCATCAGCTTCTTGGCATTTTACAGGTAGAAACACTGAAATACTACGAGACTAAAGAACTCACTCACCATTGCCAGTTTAGAAAGTACCATTTCTCCCCCAATCTAAGGAACTTTTTTATTTTTCATCTTGCCATCCCAAATTGGAACACATCTTCCAGTCACTGAAGTGTCAGCGGTTTCACTGGCAGCATTTTTCTTCGTAGAAGTGCATAAAATAAGGGCATGTCTCCCAATTATCAGTGTTTTAGATTCCAGGAGATCCTGGTAATGCCAGGAATGAAGCCCAATCCCATCTGCCTCCAAAGCCCACATGTTTTCTATGCATGTTTCTGGACTGGGGCAGGGCTGCCGACATGTTGGGCTTTGCACATGATGAGAAAGACAGAAGAAACGGCTCTAACAGGCTTTTATTCTTGCACTTGCAGGGGAAGAAAACAGCGTCATTCCACTATCCCGGGGGAGGCGCCAAGTACCAAGGGGAGGCTGTCCAGCGGTCCCTGGTGGAGTCGTACACCCACCCCAATGGCAACGAGACGGAGTGGAGACAGAACATTGACATCGTCATGAACTGGTTCACCAAGGAAGACTTTGACTTCGTGACCCTGTACTACGGAGAGCCAGATAACGTGGGACACCTCTACGGACCTGACACAGAGAAGAGGAGGGCGATGATTCAGCAAATCGACAGAAAGATCGGGTACCTGTTGGAAGCCATTGGGAGGCACAACTTGACTGAGCACCTCAATGTCATCATCACGTCAGACCATGGCATGACCACCATGAAAAAGAAACCCAACATCACCGAGATCCTCCTAAGCAACTACATCAGCTTCAAGGACTTGGTTCAGTTTGACATTGTGGACTACGGCGGCTTTGGGATGCTCCTGCCCAAACCGGGGCAAGAGGAAGCCGTTTACCAAGCGCTGAAGAACGCTCATCCTCACCTCAATGTCTACAAGAAAGAGGAATTTCCAGAACACTTCCATTTTGCCAAACATGAGCGGGTCCTGCCAATCGTGATGTACGCCGACTCTGGTTATAGCATCAGCGGGGTGAGTGGATTCTAAAACAGAGTCCATCTTGGATCTGGAAGGCAGCCAGTAGGGAAGGACTGTTCTGAAAAAAATTAAAACATAAGGGCATGCATGATGAGTTAGTAGTAACCCACTATTTTCTGAGTGTTCCCCACCTCCCCACATCCCACCGTACCCACTCTGCTCCATGTTACCATTATGCAATGATAATGACATATATCTCTGACCAAGGTTGTGTCTAGGGCTGTGTTAAAAATTTAACATGCGTTATTTCATGTTTGGGCTTCCCTGGTTGCTCAGTGATCTACCTCAATGCAGGAATTATAGGAGATGTGGGTTTGATCCCTGGGTCAGGAAGATCCCCTGGAGGAGGAAATGGCAACCTACTTCAGTATTCTTGCCTGGAGAATCCCATGGACAGAGGAGGCTGGTAGGCTATAGTCCATAGGATCATAAAGAGTCAGAAACAACTGATCAACTGAGCATACACACACACACACACACATTTTTTTTTGTTTTCCATCAACCCTAAAGGTTGATTTTCTTATCTTCCCTTTGTAATGAGGAAGAAACCAAAGCTGGAGAGGAGTGATTTGGTATTAGAAATGTAAGGATGATGTACAAACTCAAGCCTATGTGTTGGATCAACAAGAGATTAACACCCCTCCCTCCCCCAAAAAAACACCTTCTAGTTCCCATTTGCATATAGTCAAAAGAAAAAAGGCAATCCTGATCACATAAAAATTTATACACAGATGTCCATGGCAGCATTATTCATAATAGACAAAAGGTGGAAACAACCAAAATGCCCATCAACTGATGAATGGATAAACAAAACAGAGTCTAGCCATACAGTGGCATACTATGTAGCCATTAAAAGGAAATGAAGTACTGAAACACGTTATCGTTTGAATGAACCTTGAGAACATAAGGCTCAGTGAAAGAAGTCGGATAGGAGAGACCACATGTTGTATGATTTCATTTAAATGAAATGTCCAGAATACACAAATCTATAGATATGGAGCATAGATCGGTGGTTGTCTAGGACCAGAGGAAGTTGTAGGGAGATTGGGGAGTAACTGCTGAAGAATATAGGCTTTCTTTTTGAGGTGATGGAAGTGTTCTAAAATTGATTGTGATGATAGTTTCACAACTCTGTGAATCATATACTTTAAATGGATACATTGCATTGTATATGAATTATATCTCAACACAACTGTTATGAAAAAAATAAGAAGCCTAAAGAAGAAAATACCAAAATCAATGCTAATTGTGAGACATACATGAGGTCTTTTTTTTTTTTTTAACTACCAACCAATAATTCATGACAGAACAAAGTTTAAGTGATGCTTCAGTATCACATGACAGAAGACCGTCTCAGGTACAACCTGAAGAATCCTTGTCTAAAGCTATGAACAGAAGCCAAACATAATTACATTTGCAATCTGTATACTCTTAGGTTGCTGAAAGTCCAGAGTATAACAGGTCTGGGAAAGTTCATAAAGTTATTGTTTAATATTGGTAGAAACATTTACAGTAAAATGCAAATCTTAATTGGTATTTTGTAAGCCCCCACGTGGCCTGGAGCAAAGGCCCTGCGAAGAAGTTTCCATAGCAGTTACCTCTTTGTAAACCTGGTTAATAATGTCATAGTTTGAGAGGGATGATAAGACATTTAATTGGACAGTCATATTCCCAGCATGACCAACCAGATAGTTTAAGGGATGGGATGCAGTGATCAGTTTAATCTTCTGGCAAACTCTGTTAGACCGCAAATCTTTTGTGTCTCAATGCTCTAGTTGAGTCCACTGCTCATATTCCCACCCACCTGCCTACCTTGATGTGCAGAGCAGAGTGGGTGTGACTCTTCTCTCTTAGGATTAGGGAGCTTGCAAAGAACATGAAGGCATTACTGGGATCACTTAACTGTTCTTAACAGGCTGCCCCATGGCATCAAGTTCTTCCCAGGTGGCACAGTGGTAAAGAATCCACCTGCCAATGCAGGAGACACAAGACATGGATTTGATCCCTAGGTGGGGAAGATCCCCTGGAGTAGGAAATGGCAACCCTGCTCCCCAGTATTTTTGCCTGGGAAATCCCATGGATAGAGGAGCCTGGAAGGCTACAGTCCATGGGGTTGCAGAGCTGGACATAACTGAGTAACTGAGCACAAGAGCACAGCATGGCCTCAGATGCCTTTGGACTGGTTTCTTTAGCCAGGTGAGGGAGCCTGAGCTGAGCAGACAGGCACCAAGACAACTATGAGACCAGCTTTTCAGTACACAGAGATCACACGTCTGACATGCCGGAATATCTGTTGGTCCCAAGAAAATAAGAAAATATAAACAGTGCTGTGGTGGGACTGATGTTACCTTGTCACTTGAAAAGGGGTCAGACAAAAGTCTATCTAGTACTCATTAAACAATTACCTACAGTCCTGATACCCTCCTCTTTAATCCTTTTCTCCCCCCCACCAAAAAAATATATACGCAATTTTGTGCCATAAGAAACAACATACCTGGGGACTTTCCTGTTGGTTCAGCGGCTAAGACTCTGAGCTCCCAATTCAGGGAGCCCAAACTCAATCCTTGACCCCACAAGCCCCAACTAGGAGTGTGCCACAACTAAGACCTGGCGAAGCCAAATAAATAAATAAATATTTTTGAAAAAGAAAATAAATGCTCCTAGCTCTAGAACCAATCTGGGTTCAAATACCTACTCCAACATTGGCTACTACATGACTCAGGGTAGTTTATTCATCTGTAAAATGGGAGTGATGAGGATAGAGCCTTCACTTTATAAAACATTCAGAACAATTCTTGGTGCACAGTGACCCCTCTATGTTTGTGCCTATTAGGACCATCAGTATTACTATCTTATTACTGCTTCTAACAGGTGTGCTTTTCTTTGAAAAAGAAAGTGTTAGTCACTCAGTAGTGTCTGACTCCTTGTGACCCCACATAATAGGCTCCTCTGTCCACAGAATTCTCCAGGCAAGAATACTGGAGTGGGTTGTCATTTCCCACTCCAGGGTATCTTCCTGACCCAGGGACTGAACCCAGGAATCCCACATTGTGAGCAGCTTCTTAACCATCTGAGCCACCAGGGCAGTTGTGAATTCTCTTCCTTAAAGATCTTCCATTCCTGCTTCTCTCTGCCACTGCAGAGAGCAGGGTCCTTCCTTGTCATTTAAGTGCTCAAAGATTTCCTGGATCTAACAACTATGGAATTAACTAAGGAGCAATTTTCTTTCAGAGGACTGGAATCTTAAATGACTGTTTTGTTATTTTTCAGCGAATTGTACTATATTTCAACAAAGGAGATCATGGTTTTGATAATGTCTACATGGACATGAAGACTATATTCAGAGCTTTTGGGCCTGATTTCAAGAAGAATCACCTGGCTGAGCCTTTTGATAGCATCCACATCTACCCCCTCATGTGTAAGCTCCTGGGGGTTACCCCTGAGCCCCACAATGGCTCCCTGGCAGTCACCCAGGAAATGCTGGTAGACACTTATGACCAGCACACAGGTAAGCCACAAAAGCCACCACCAAGAGATTGGTAGTGTGGCCTGTTCCGTTCTGAGATAGAGAAGATTCAAAAAGGGGTTTTCTGAATGGGGGAAGTATCAAGCAGAACAATCCTGTTTCCTGGCAGCTTCAGTGCCCCCAGTACAAGATTATCATCAGCAGCTGTGAACAGGTAGCAGATGAAGGAGGAAATCCCTCACTGTGTTGTTGACATTTTATACAGTGCCTACAGGGCAAAAAGGAAGGCTCTCCATAGAGGAAATCAGGCAATAATCCTTCTGAGCCTCAGAAAGCATGTAGAGCCTGCCCCCCAGATGCCCCTTGTAGATTCTGAAAAGCGGCCTTCTTTCAGCAACTCTGTGCATGCTGGTACCCAGAGGAAAGCTGCTCACAGGAGAGGAACAAAGCTTTAATGCTCTTCTCATGGCTAGAAATGGGGGCAGGGGTTCCTGTAAATAGGGTTGAGAATCCTCAAGACTTCAAAAAACTAAATCTCGGTGATACAAAGGAAGAAAGGAAGCATCTCTAGGAATTTGGCTGTTTACAAACACTCGCCAGCATTTCTTCTGTGAGGAGACTTAGTGCCCAGTGATTTATCAGATGCTTAGAGCAACCACACTCAATCAAAATGGAATACGAGGAACAGCTCCCTGCACTCTACCCTTCTGCCAAGCCACTACCCACAATCTTCCCTGGTGGCTCAGACGGTAAAGAATCTGCCCGATGTGGGAGACCTGGATTTGGTCCCTGGGCTGGGAAGATCCCCTGGAGAAGGATATAGTTACCCACTCCAGTATTCTTGCCTGGAGAATACCATGGACAGAGAAGCCTTGCAGACTACAGTCCATGGGGGTCACAGAGTCGGGGACACAACTGAGCAACTTGAAACTAGACCAACAATCTTCATGTGATTTTACTAAAAACAGGATGTTCTGCAGAAAACTAAATGGACAATTCTCTAAGTTACTGAGAATTTCTTTTTAAATTTTAGAGTTTTGCTACTACTCTTTGGCCCCTACACCTGCCCCACATGTAATCCTGGGAGCCTGGGGTGAGGTGTGTTTGATCATCCGTTATTGATAAGCAGGACATCCCACCAACTGATTTTCAGCAAACTGACTTTTAGTAAATTGGTCATTTGGCAAAGTGGTCGTTAGGCAAATGAGTCATTTGGCGAATAGGTCATTTAGTAAATCGGCTTTCAATGACTTGTCCTATGAGATTTCTCCACAGTGAGCACTTTCTTGGGTTAAATGTACATTTCGTTTCCATAATTAATATTCACCAGTGCCTGGATAGGAAACTTTCCATAGACCCAGGAGCAGCCTCTTAATCAGATCATTTAAAACCATCTGATTTTTTATTAACAGGAGCAGAGATGAAGAGGGCATCTGCTCTCCAAAACACAGCAATCGGTCTCACAGTTGTCACAGGAGTCCTTGTGGTTCTGTTTGTCGCTGGTGTGACATTCACAGTCTTTTGTCGGAAAAAGATGTGAGTAGTCTGAGAGTTTTCTGTGGTTGATCACTGCACACTGTAATAACCCATTTCAACCACTTTCTGAGTGTGTCAGGGTCCAGCACTTTGAGAACCCAACAACCAGGGATATCTTTGTGAACTTGCAGTCTAGGCAGTGGTACAGGGACCAGGACTCAGAAGAGCCCCCAGCTTGGTTTGATCTCAAAAATCTTGATTTTTAACAAAGACCCCATTTTCATTTTGCACTGGGCACCAAAAACTATGTTCTTCCAGTTGCATTCATTTCCCAGGACTGCCATAACAAAGCATCACATACTGGGGTGGCTTACAACAATAGAAACTTGTCTCGTGGAACTGGAGGCTAGAAGTCCGAGATCAAGGTATTCACTTGATCCCTCTGAAATGTGTAGGGGAGAAGTCTTCCTGGCTTCTACTAGCTCCTGGTGGTTGCCAGCAATCCTTGGCATTCCTTGGCTTGTAGACACAATCTCTGCACCACCATCACATGGTCAACTTCTCTCTGAACCTCTGTCTTCATATGGCATTCTCTCTTCTTAAAAGGACACCAATCATGGAATTCACAGCCGCCTGTATTCCAGTATGATTTCCTAACTTAGTTACACCTGCAGAGGCCCTATTTTCAAATAAGGTCACATTCCTAAGTGCCAGGCGTCATGACTTCCAATGCATCCTTTCGGGGGAACACGGTTCAACCCATAACACTGGTCCTGCCATCAACAAAAGCACTCAATGGCCTTGGTACACTGCTTTCTACATCTCCATAGTTACATCAGGAGACTGAGCCTCTCACATCCCGTGTGACACTCTTCCTGACCATGCCTCTGCTTTCAAAGAGCTCCTGTCTTAACAGCGTGGAGGCCTCCTGAACACCATAAACAGCCTAAGGAAAGTCAGAACTTTACTTAACCTTAACTCCATTACAAAGTCCACATTTAATGTAATTTATATTTGAACTATAAAATTTTCCTATAAGTTCAAACATGACCTATAAAAGTCTCTGTACCCTGAAGCAACATTTTAGAAAGAAATCAATTGGTCCTTTTCTGCAGAAACCATTAGCCATAGAAGAGAGAAAGGAAAAACCTCAAGGTACTGATTGAATGGCCATTCCCACAGCATAATTTCTAAAAGATAACCATTTCATATAGTTAAAATGTATTGGTTTTTCATCATCCACCATCACCATCATCATCGTTATTAAAGAAAGTCTCAAATCCAGAAGTTGAATCTTTACTATAGTGTATGCATATATGCATGTTTTCTGCCACTGAAAGGACTGTTTAGATATACCCTAAAGCTTCTCTCCACATCAATACCACTGGAATTTTCACTTTCTATGTTAAATAGCAGTCCTAATCTTCACTAACACATGAACACACCACATCTGTGAGGTCCACAGGCCATTACAAATCCCTTCAGTGCCTTGATCCTTCCAAGCTCAGGTGTGAGATATATTACTTATGACCTTTGTCCCTCCCAAGAGCCCACAGACAAAGATAAAGGTATCGTCTGTGTGCAGGCCAGTGGTGTGGCCCACTCAGGGGCCTTCCACAATCTGCCTATGGCATCAGGGAGGCTAGACAAGTACCTAGATTTATTAATATCTTAGTATAACATCATGCAGCATCACTTACTCTGGTATTAACCCTGTATGCCCTTTGGTTCTTCAGAGGAAAGGTAATTAATAGCTATTATGTGTGTTAATAGAAAGCTTGGTATTCATGAGTTTGACCCATTCCCATTGGTTTCCACTCTACACTGCAGGCAGAGAGCTGACCAAAACAGCATAAGTGAGCCAGTACGCATGACTGGGCTCTAACATCGTTCCTTCAGGACCAAGATCCAATCATCTTACATCAGATGTTTCTACCCCAGGATGCTGTGACTCAGAGGATTTATGCAACGTCTCAGACCCAGAAACCTTTAATTCCTTGTAAAAACACAGCGATAACCACAGTTCACACTCTTTACTTCAATCAACTGTTGATGGAATAAAAGACAATTTTTGTCAGATCCTGTGGTCACATGGTTCTTGTAGAAGAACAGATATAAGAGAACAAACGCATTCAATTAGAATTAATTTTCCTCTCTTGTTCTCATAGCTGAGCAGGGCTCAAGTGTTTCTCATCTGAAAGAGGTAATAAGACTCATCTGTCCCCATCAACTGCATTGTGCAAGTATATTTAACAAATTAGCTCCCAAGATGCTTCCAAATAGAGTTATTTCAATAGATTTATGAAGGTAAACTTATTAGATTCTGAACACAGTTCAAACTCCAGGGGCAGCACCAGTGCCTTTCGCTGTCCTGCTTTTTACTCAAGACATAATAAGGTCAAATGGAAGTAACTTTTTTTCTTTTCTTCCCCATCCCCACCTGTGTACCATTCTGAGTCTTCTTCTAGATTCCTTTCCCTGCAAAGTCAAAGTTCCCACTGTAAGCCTTCATAGTTCCATGTGCTCACTGGCACTGTATATATTGCCATTGTGCTTCTTTATTTATTTGTGTGATAATTAGTTCAATACCTATTTCCCCCATGAAACCCTGAGTCCCTGGAGGACAGGGAACCACTCCCGGTTCTTTTCACTGTTGAATCCTCAGTGCCTGATAGTACCAGGCACACGAGGTGAGGTATTAGTTGCTAGTCATGTCCAACTCTTTACGACACCATGGACTATAGCCTGCCAGGCTCTTCTGTTCATGGAATTCTCCAGGCAAGAATAATGGAGTGGGCTGCCATTCCCTTCTCCAGGGGATCTTCCCAACCCAGGAATCGAACCTGGGTCTCCTGCATTGTAGGCAGATNCTAGTCATGTCCAACTCTTTACGACACCATGGACTATAGCCTGCCAGGCTCTTCTGTTCATGGAATTCTCCAGGCAAGAATAATGGAGTGGGCTGCCATTCCCTTCTCCAGGGGATCTTCCCAACCCAGGAATCGAACCTGGGTCTCCTGCATTGTAGGCAGATTCTTTACTACTGAACCACCAGGGAAGCCCTACCAGGAACGTAGTTTATGCTTAAAAAGTATTTGGTGAATTAAAGACTCTGTGGGTTAGAGACAGACCCTAACTGGGGTCTGGGGGAGCAAGGGTCCTATCTGTGTTGGGAGAAATCAATAAAATCAGAGTAATCATGGTTAAACCCATCACACCTATAACCTGCCTCCACTGTTCAAGTTCACTTTATTTGATGCTACAAATGATTTTCATGTACCCCCAAGCCTAAACAATAAGATGTTCACCCAGGTTGTTTTCCAGGAAGCTGGAGTCAGCTGTGTCTAGTTCAAGCCAGTTAAGACTGATGAGGACCACCAACCCTCCAACTGGGCATGCGGGAGCTTGGTGACCTTTGACTTCAGAGGGTCAGAACCTGCTATTTTCTGAACAATGGTCTCATGAAGAAGCCTGTAGTTTAGTTGCCCTTGCATGAAACAGCTATGACCTCACCTTTTACTTATTTCTAATCACCTCACTCCACGCCCACCTTGGTGCCAAACCCTGCTTCTTTAGCCCATAAACACGCCACAGTCCCTCCCCTGCCCGTCCACAGGGAGGCAGATTTGAGGTTTGTTTCCTCGTATGGAGTGGCTGCCTCATGAATAAATCCCTTCTCTGCCTCAAATCTCAGCGTCTGGCAAATGAGTCTCGTTGGGTAATGAGGTGAGCCTCCTAGCTGCACCCAGGTCCTCCTCATCCCTCTCCCGCCCTCAGAAGTATGGCCTGCCCACGGTTCCCACAGTAGCTGTATCAGGAATGCAGCCTTGCGAGAGCGAGGCGCTGAGGAGACACTGGACCACGTGCTGACTGGACCCTGTGGAGGCCTCCACATACACTATTTCGGTTCTGTCAGGAGGCTGTGGGGCTCTATTCACCTTGGGTGCCCAACACAAGCCTCTGAAGCAAGCTCCCTCACGTATTAAAACTGCCACCCACCAACCTGGAGGGGCCTGCTGTCCTCTTCGGTGTCTCCTCGCCCTCCGTGTACGGGGCAGGGCTGAGGTAAAGGTGCAAACCAACACCTTTACCTCAGCGCCCTTGGCCAAGGAGAGAAAGGGCAGCGACGGCCTGAGCCCACAGGCCCTGAGGCGACCCTCGCACCCGAGGCTGGGCTTGAGGCCGAAGTCCCAGAGGAGTCTGGGGAGGGATAAGATAAGGCTCAAGGGACGACGCTTCTGCCGTAGCGGGCTTGCCAAAAAGACTGTCGAAAAAGTGCTGGAACAAAGAGAAGGATTACCTGGCCCTCGGCTAGACTGAACGCTCTCCCGGGGAGCCCTCGCTGCCCCGCCCAGCGAAACTTGGCGCTAAATTCTGACTCCGCCCCGCCGAAGCCATGGCCCCGCCCCTTCTGCCGTGGCCCCNGTGCTGGAACAAAGAGAAGGATTACCTGGCCCTCGGCTAGACTGAACGCTCTCCCGGGGAGCCCTCGCTGCCCCGCCCAGCGAAACTTGGCGCTAAATTCTGACTCCGCCCCGCCGAAGCCATGGCCCCGCCCCTTCTGCCGTGGCCCCACCTCCAAGGCCCAGAGCCCGCCTCCAACTTCCCCTAGACGCCCCGCCCACCACCTCACGAACTACCTGCTGAACTGCACCGCCTCCTGAACAGGTTACTTCTTTAAGCCCCGCCTCCTGAGCTCTGCGCCCCGCCTCCCAGGGCCCCGGGCCGCCTCGAATCACAGCCCAGCTCCCGCCCAGTCTCCCGGGCAACGCCGCGGCCCCGCCCCACCATGGCGCCGGAGGAGAGAGCGGATGCCGCGCGCCTGCTGCGGGGTTTTGAGCGCCGCTTCTTGGCGGCGCGCGCCCTGTGCTCCTTCCCCTGGCAGGTGGGCGGCAAGGGGCGCGGAAGGTGGGTTGGGGAGCACCGAGGGTTCGCGGTGAGCGGGACTCCGGACCCACATCCCCGGACTCCCTGCCACGTGATGGCCTCTGCTACCTCGCTGGTCCGAGCGGCACGTCCGGTCCCCCGGGGTCGCCGGGGCCGCGCGGGCTGGCGGCGAGGAGCAGGCGCTCCACCGGCTTGCCCTTGGGCCCACCCTACGCTCAGCCCTCAACAGCCTCTTCCGCTGGACCCTCGCCGCCATTCACCGCCTTTGCAGACAGAGCCCCACGAATTGGAGGAATGTGAGATTTCCTCCCAGTTCCCCTTTTCTTTGGGTTTTTTAGGGTCATGGACAGTTGGCTAAAAAAAAGAAAGGTTTTTTAGCCTGTTACTCTGGCCATTGGGTAACAGATGCTGCTGCTCGTTTAAACAGCCAGCATGCTCAGAACAGCGGGAGATCACGCTGTGTTGAGTTCAGTGACCAGGTCACAGGCCCTCTCGGGCCTCCAGCTTTTCATGTGTATCAGCAGCTTTGGACAAGTCCTCTCAGAGGTAGCTGATGGAAGAGACAGGGAGGTACAAAACAGTCCCGAAAAGACAGAAGAGCTCACGTCCCTGCCCTAGGGACCTGCCATTTGCACACAGGCTCAGGGCCGGGGTAGCAGCTTTATTCTGCCAAGGCAGGGGCTCTAATGACACTGCGTCCTTCATAATTCACGTGCGGTGAGCTCACTAGGATGACTCAGTTTGGACACAGAGTCCTCCCCAGGTCTGCCCCGTCTTAAGAGGAGAGGTCAGTCATCTGTGTTCTTTCACTGACATAAATCATTTGGCATCCTAGGAGATCATTTCCCATCAGAAAGGTATATGTACGTTTTTTAACCCAAAATTTAAACCTTCGTAATTGCATCTGTGAGGCCCCATGCGTATCGCCTGAAATTGTTTACAGTGCTTACTCTTCAGCAGGCCCATGCTAAGTGCTGGCGTAGGCTCACCCACAGCACCCATGCGGTGGGGACTATTGCTGTCATTGGTTTGACTAGAAAAGAAGTCAGAGCTCAGATCTGAGAGAGAGCCTACCAACTTTGAATCCTCGGCCGACTCCCCACAAGCTGTGTGACCCTGGGCAAGTGACTTTGTCCAGGGACATGACATAGGGGCTAGGACCTGCACAGTAAAGCAGCCCGCCTGCCACAGGGAGGTCTCAGGGAGTCTATCAGGTGTTAAGGCCATGGCTCCCCCAATAATTCCTGGCCGACCGGTTCAGTCACAGAGCTGGTCTGTGAGACCCAGGTGAGACTAAGCTGCCATGGCTAATGCAAACCAGCAGCCTGTCTTCTGACATTTTCCATGACTCATCCAGGTGTAACTCGGGACTTCTCAAGGTCAGGCTTTCAGCTGCCCGTGGCTTCTGCATCATTTGGCCCCAGGTCCCTGGGGAGAGATCACTTAGCACTTTGCCAACATGTCCTATTGCATGTTTAATGTTGCTGTGATAATGCCCTTGAGATTTCTTTCTCTCTTACCGCCTCTCTTTGGATAGCGCCTAGAAGAGAAACTAAGAGACTCATCAGGCTCTGAGCTGCTGCTGGATATTTTGCAGAAGGTGAGAATCACAGAATCCCTGGAACGCATCGCTGGCCCGATTTCCTCGTGAAGAGGTAACAAGCGCCCTGGGTGTGCATGTGCCCTTTAAAAAGAAAGACGTCGCATCTGGCGTGACCAGCTCAGACAACTCAGGCTCTTTTGTTTTCTTAGATAAAGACATCCGAATACACAGTACGCTGCATGAGAGGAGGGAATCTGGGGGATGTTTTTAAAACCATCCACAGAGGAAATGGGGATGACAACTGTAGGTACCTCTAGCCTTTATTCGCTGCTCAGAGACTTTCTTCTTTACATTTAAAGGGAAAATAAACAGGCATGTCTTGCCCACCGGGTCTTTTTCTATTTGTGGGTGGACCCCTGCTTTTTGGAGGTGGGGTTTGGACATTCCAAGGGGTATATCTTAGAGTTGGCATGACAGAACATGACACACTGTTTGGCTTATAAACAATAGGAATTTCTCTCACAGTTCTGGAGGCTGGGAGGTCCAAGATCAAGACTCCAGCAGATTCAGTGTCTTGTGAGGGCCCACATCCTCATTCGTGGAGGGCTGTCTTCTTGCCATGTCCTCACATGGCTCAGGGGGCAGAGGGAACTCTCTTGAGGTCTCTTTTATAAGGGCACTAACTCCACTTATGGAGTCTTTACCCTTATAATATAATCACACCCCCAGATCACGCCCCTCCTGATAGCCTTGGGTGTTGGAGCCAACCTGTTGGTCTGGGGTGGACGCAGATATCCGGCCTATAGCAGGGTGTTAGCATGAATCCACATGCTCCATGTTCCTGCCCAGAAGGGGCATTAGAAACACTCCCTGGACTGTGCCAATGTTTCAGTCACTTAAGTCGCATCCAGCTCTGCAACTGCATGGACTGCAGCGTCCCAGACTTCTCCTTCCTCCAGGATCCCCTGGAGTTTGCTTAAATTCATGTTCACTGAGTCAGTGATGCCATCCAACCATCTCATCCTCTCGTCCCCTTCTCCTCCCGCCTTCAGTCTTTCCCAACATCAGGGTCTTTTCTGATGAGCCGGCTCTTCGCATCAGGTGGCCAAAGTATTGGAGCTTCAGCTTCAGCGTCAATCCTTTCAGTGAATATTTGGGGTTGATTTCCCTTTAGGATTGACTGGTTTTGATCTTGTGCCACTGTAATGGAGAAATATTTTTAGGAAAGGGCTGATACCTAAAACTCTTTCCGATGCATGAGGATCACCCAGGGCCAGAAATCCAGGGATTGGGTAACTGGGGTTTGCCCTGTATTCACTTGAAGCCCATGGGAGACTTAGGACGAAGTCTCACCTGCAAGCCACACTGTGTTCCTTCTCACAGACTGTGAAGCACCCTCTGTGCGTGAAGCACCCACCATCAGTGAAGTATTCCCGGAGCTTTCTCTCCGAGCTCATCAGAAAGGTCAGTGATGGGCACTGTCCACCCAGTAACCAGGCAGCATCTGGGACCCAGCCAGCTCTTCAGAGGTAGACTTTGCCTGTTGGAGCTCAGATCCATCCTGTTCTCTTTTCCTGCTCTGCAGACTCCTATAGAGCAGGGGGCTCCCATCAGTGAGACACTGGGTGGGGGGGAGTGGGAGGAAGGGAGAGGCCAGGATCCTTCCTGTCTTCTTCCAGAGGTCTCCAGCAGTAGCAGCATCTCCACTGTGGTCCTGCTTCCCCCCACCCTATGGAACCTTCCCAGTCCTACCAGGCAGCCCCTGAGTGTGGGAAACCCCACCTGCACCCTGCTGCCCTACAGTGCACCTCACCTGCACCCTCTCTACCCCTCTCGGAGGTCCCCCCAGCTCCCCCCCACCAAGTGACCTATATTAAGTCAATCACATCCCAAATCTCCCCTCCAAATGTGAAAATCCTCCAGCCATTTTTACAAGTCAGAGTAAAAGCGAGGAGGTGGAACCTTGGTTTGAATCACAAGGGTCGACTTAAGCCTCCTGCGAATGCTGTCTCCCTGCCCGCCCCCAGCACGAGGCTGTCCACACAGAGCCGTCCGATGAGCTGTACCAGGCGCTGGCCGAGGTCCTGACAGCCGAGGAGCCCACCCACTGCCACCGGAGCTATCTGCTGGTAGGAGACGCGCGCCCTCCACACACACAGTTAATTCAGGGTCCTGTCAGCCTCATGTGGGTTCAGTCCCTGACTCTTCCGCTCTGTGGTCTTAGACGAGGTCAGTTAACCTTCCTGGGCCTTGGTTTCCCCACCTGTAAACCAAGCACTTCTGCAGATAACACCTCTCTTCGGGGTGGCTGGGGTTAAATTAGGTAACACACATGAATTGCACAGCAGTGACCTGCTGCTTAGACCTCAATAAATATTTGACGGATAGATGTGGGCTTCCCAGGTGGCTCAGTGGTGAAGAATGCGCCTGCCAGTGCAGGGGACATAAGAGACGCAGATTTGATTCCTGGGTCGGGAAGATCCCCTGGAGGAGGGCATGGCAACCCACTCCAGTATTCTTGCCTGGANTCCCAGGTGGCTCAGTGGTGAAGAATGCGCCTGCCAGTGCAGGGGACATAAGAGACGCAGATTTGATTCCTGGGTCGGGAAGATCCCCTGGAGGAGGGCATGGCAACCCACTCCAGTATTCTTGCCTGGAGAGTCCCATGGACAGAGGAGCCTGGTGGGCTACAGTCCCTAGGGTCACAAAGAATCAGACTGAAGTGTCATAGCGTGCGCGCATTCCTACTGCTGTTGTAGGATGGCAGTCTCTCCCTGCTGCCCACTGCCACCGTCACCAGCCTGATAAATGCTGTGGCCTCTTGACTGGTCGTCTGGCTTCCTTCCGCACAAGCATCCACTTTGCAGACAACAGTTTTGGTTTTGCTTGTTGTTTAACCTTCTGTTATAAAACACAAACACAAAAAGCCGTGCAAAGAATTAGATTATCGAATTGCTGCAAGGCGGCCACCATGGTAACTGCCAGTCTAGCCGAGGACTTTGGCAGCCAGCCCACAAGGCCCCCATCTGACCCACCTCCATCCCAGCCCGCCCTCCCTGCCTTTCCGAGTCGTCACTCGGAGGTCTTATCGCTGCCCCGTGCACTCAGCTCTAGATGCCTGCACTTAGTCTTGTCCATTAACAAGGTCTGGCTCAAAACCTCCCTTCATCCACAGTTCCCCCAGCTCCTTCTCTTCCTGGCGGTCTGGGCTGGACAGCTCGGTGCAGGCTGGCTTTTGTTGCACACACGTGACGCTGTTCAGCCTGTTCCTCTGTCCTCTGTTCCCCTCAAACTGGAGGCTGGAGGGACGCTTGTCTGTTTGATCCCTTAGCAAGAACACTGCAAGGGTCCCAGAAGGCTCATCGTCTGTTTTTAACGGCTTCACGGTAGCACTTACGGATGCCTAAAGCTTAGACCCATTAACTCATTGGAGGATGTAAAAGAGTGACTTTCTGAATCATTTTGTTCTCATTAGCTGGAGAGATTTTGTAAGGAAATGCCTCCTATTGGCCGTACTTGGTTATGGAGGAAAGGCTGGATACAGACTTGACTCTTCCCCTTTGAAGAGAGTGAACTGCTCTCCTGTCATTCCATTAGGGCTTCAGTCCGTTGCAGATCATGTCACTTTGTTGTTCAGTTGCTCAGTCGTGTCCGACTCTGCTACCCCATGGACTGCAGCGTGCCAGGCTTCCCTGTCCTTCACTCTCTCTCAGTTTACTCAAACTTGTGTCCACTGAGTCAGTGATGCCATCTAACCATCTCCTCTGTCACCTGCTTCTCCTCCTGCCTTCAGTGTTTCCCAGCATCGGGTCTTTTCTAGTGAGTCAGCTCTTCCCATCAGGTGGCCAAAGGATTGGAGCTTCAGCATCGGTCCTTCCAATGAATATTCAGGGTTGATTTCCTTTAGGACTGATTGGTTTGATCTTGCAGTCCAAGGGACTCTCAAGAGTCTTCTCTAGCACCGCAATCCAGAAGCATCAATTCTTCGGTGCTCAGCCTTCTTTATGGTCCAGCTCTCACACCTGTACACGACCTCATGTCCATATAGTCAAAAGTCCGTATAGTCAGAGCTATTGGAGAAACCGTAGCTTTGACTAGATGGGCCGTTGTTAGCAAAGTGATGTCTCTGCTTTTTAATATGCTGTCTAGGTTGGTCATAGCTCTGCTTCCAGAGAGCAAGCGTCTTTTAATTTCATGGCTGCACTCACTGTTCTCAGTGATTTTGGACCCAAGAAAAAAATCTGTCACTGCTTCCACTTTTTCCCCTTCTATTTGCCAAGAAGTGATGGGACCAGATGCCGTGATCTTAGTTTTTTGAATGTTGATCTGAAAGCTGTAAATCCAAAATCAGGGGTGTCAGCAGGGCTGATTCTGAGACTGAGAGAGAGGGATGTGCTCCAGGCCTGTCTCCTTGGCCTCAGACGAGCCATGTTCTCCCTGCATGTGTGTCCTGATGTCCTCTTCTTACAAGGACCCAGTCAGACTGGAGTACGGTCCCCTTATGCCCTCATTTTAACTTGATTCCCTCCATAAAGACCCCATCTCCAGGAGTTCCCTGGCAGTCCAGTGGTTAAGACTCTGTGCTTTCACTGCCGAGGGCCCAGGGTTCGGTCCCCAGTCAGAGAACTTAAGATCCCACAAGTCACACAGCATGGCCCAAAAAAAAAAAAAAAAGGCCCCATCTCCAAAAAAAAGGTCATACTCCGAGGTGCCAGGGGTTAGGACTTCACCATACAAATTTGAGGAGGAAACGATTGAACCCATGACAATCTTAATTTCTTTTCGATTTTTAAAATTTCACTCCTTTTCATATACTCTCTTAAGGGTTTCCCTGGTGGTTCAGACAGTAAAGAATCTCCCCACAATACAGGAGACCCAGTTTTGATCCCTGGGTTGGAAGGATCCCCTGGAAAAAAGAATGGCAGCCCACTCCAGTACCCTTGCCTGGAGAATCTCATGGACAGAGGAGCCTGGCGGGCTACTATCCATGGGGTCACAAAGAGTCAGACATGACTGAACGATTAAACTTAAGGGCTTATCTGCTTTTATGTTTTATTTTTATTCTTACATTCCTTCGAGCAACCTTTATTTCTGAAATGCTGTTTCCTGTCATTTGTCACACATTTCTAGTGTTTCTAGTGGACTTACAGGCCTCACCCCAGAAGTCTCACTGCCCCCACTGCCAGAGCAGGCCGATTCCCTCCTAGGGGGGCGCCTGGGCTTTTCCAGCCAAAGCCTGTTGGCTTGGGTCCTCCTTAGCCCCGTTGCCTCCCTCTGCTGTCCCCCGACACGCTGAGCACACGAGGGTTGTGTCACCTGCCTGCTCAGAACCCGCTAGTGGCTCCCATCACATTTCGACTCCAATCCTACTTCCTTACGTGGCCCCCGAGGCCCCCCAGGCCCGCCCTGGCTGCTGGATTAGTAATTCTCTCTCCTGGTTTCCGCCCAGCCCTCGGGTGATTCTGTCACCCTCTGCGAGAGCACAGCCATCGTGTCTCATGGGACCACAGGCCTGGTCACGTGGAACGCCGCGCTCTACCTGGCCGAGTGGGCCTTGGAGAACCCAGCGGTCTTTGCTCACAGGTGAGCTGGGGGCACAGGGCCAGGACCCCAGGAGGGTCTGCCACTGGGCACTTGTGGACACAGCGCCTTCTCCCCATCTCCCAGGACAGCCTTAGAACTTGGCAGCGGAGCCGGCCTCACAGGCCTGGCCATTTGCAAGACATGCCGGCCCAGAGCGTACATCTTCAGTGACTGTCACAGCCGCGTCCTGGAGCAGCTGCGAGGGAACGTCCTTCTCAACGGCTTCTCGTTGGAGCCAAGCATCGATGCCTGGGCGCAGCACCCGGGACCACATACCCCCGAGGCAGAGCGCCCCCGGGTGATGATGGCCCGGCTGGACTGGGACACGGTGACCGCACTGCAGCTCATGGCCTTCCAGCCGGACATCGTCCTTGCCGCAGGTACTGCCCGGCTCTCAGCAAGGACGCAACAGTGGATGCCGCCTGGCGGGAGGTCGGGGCCTGGGTTGCATGGGCCTCCGGGGTGACAGCACAGTGCAGGGCGTGCCTCCTAGGGACCCCAAGGCCACAGGCGCCCCATCCAAGGCCAAGGCCATGTGTCCTCCCACGCGAATGGTCCCTCCTATGGAGGAGCCAGCTCTGCCCAGCAAGGCGTGTGATGAACAGGACAGGCCCCAGGCACCAGACCAGTGGGATCAGTCTTAGCCAGGCCACAGCCCAGAGGCCAGACTTCACGTCCCTCTCTAGCAGCCTGAGGGAGGCCTCTCAGTCTCTTCTAGAACAAAGAGGAGAAAGCCAGAGTAGCCCCAGGGGGCTGGCCCCGCCTACACCCCTGTCTTCAAATGAGGACGGAAGTGGCCGCGGCAGCCTCGTCTTTCCAGGACCACGGGCAACGACCTGATCCCGACTCCTCTCTGTGCCCTGGGCTGGGTCGGGGAAGGGGTCCTGGGGGCCCCACATCTGCTCCATGCACACCTGCGCGTCTCTGAGGCCTAGGGCTCTGCCTATGTGCCTCTGTCCTGGGTCCACGAAATGAGCCCCACAAGCAGGGCCCACCCACTTCTGGTGCAAGGACCTGGCCCTTGAGGGAAGTGGCATGTGGCCTGGCCACCAACAGGCCCATCCTGCTCCGCCGAGCTCGCCCAGCCCGTCGGGCCAGTGGTGCTGCCCTCTGGCCCGGCCACGGCCCTGACACCCAGGCTGAGGGCAGCGGAGCACACAGTCTAAGCAGTGCACTCCACGGGCCCAGCTGGCGGGCGGGAGGGGTCCTGTCCCCACAGGCAGGAAACCAGAGGGCTGGGGCAGAGTCAGGTCTGCTTCATGAAGCATCTTCTAAGCGGGCCACGGGCAGAGACTGGGTTTCTTCTCTTGTAAAGGAATGCCAGTGAGTCCTGGATATTTCTCAACGTGTTGTAGTGTCTTTCAGCAGCCTTTTTGCTCTGCTGAGGTTTTCTGTTTTTACCCAACGTCATCTTCTTACCGTCCAAGAGCACAAACCTAATTAAACCACTGCTTTCCGGGCCTTCCCTGGTGGCTCAGAGGTTAAAGCGTCTGCCTCCAATGTGGGAGACCTGGGTTCGATCCCTGGGTCGGGAAGATCCCCTGGAGAAGGAAATAGCAATCCACTCCAGTATTCTTGCCTGGAGAATCCCATGGACGGAGAAGCCTACTAGGTCACAGTCCACGGGGTCGCAAAGAGTCAGACACGACTGAGCGACTTCACCTTCACCCTCACCTTCCGGGCCTTCATCTCCAAGTGTCAGCATGGAAGCCCTCATCCTGGGGGAGCCCTTCCAGTAACCTGGGCTTCTGTCACAGACGTGCTGTATTGTCCTGAAACGGTCCTCTCCCTGGTTGGGGTCCTGCGGAAGCTCTCCACCTGCCGGAAGGACCAGCGGGCTCCTGATGCCTACGTTGCCTTCACCATCCGCAACCCGGAGACGTGCCAGCTGTTCACCACGGAGCTGGGTGAGCCCCGGGCCCCAGGCCAGGCTGCTGTCTCTGAGAGGCCTGCAGGGTCACTGCACTGGCCCCATACAGGACTCCAGAGAGCACAGAAACCAGGAAAGTAAAAGAAGTGGGGGGTGACCTGGAGACAAACCAGGAAGACCCAGACCACGGTGTGCAGGACTGATACCTCCACCCTCTGCCCAGGAGGTCAGCGGGGAGGAGGGGGGCAGCTTATGCAGTGACCTCGGAAGTCTGAGAGCAGCAGTCCTACTGTGTGTCTGGGGTTCCTGAGAGCCTTCAGTCTTGGTCTGTGAGATGGGCAGGGCGGTGGGCGCCAGCCGGCATCAGGGTGGACAGGAGCTGGGCCACCGTCTCTGGGTCCTCATTGTACAGCGGAAACATCCCCCTCGGAGGTGGGATAGGGCTGGCAGGCAGGGGCCATCGGGGAAACGGCGGCCACCATCACTGGATCAAGCACACAGCAAGAGTCAGGGGTGCCTTAGAGAAAGGGGGTCTGCCTGACTCAGCTACGAGGCAGGGGGTTCGCTGTCCTTAGACCTGACCTGTGTCAGCCCCTCTAGCACATGGTGGGGGTATTGGGGTGCTCTCATCCTGTCTCACCCAGAAAAACACCGGGGTGCAGGGCGGCCAAGTAATCATCCAGGCACCCAGGGACTAGACCCAGGCACCCAGCTCGCTGTCTCCACCCGCCACCCCATGACACCCGCCCTGCGATCCCCAACCACGTGCCAGGCGTCGTCAGGGCTTCCCACACAGACCAGACAGCCATGCAGCAAGCCCACCCCCAAAGCAAGCAAAGCCCTCCCGCGGCCGCCTCTGCCAAGAGAGATGACCAGTGCCCACCCCCATATACCATGTCCCACTGACGGATGTTAGGCCTCGAAGAATAACAAAGTCCTTTTTGAGATCTTACAAGAAAAAAATATCCATGCTGTATTTTTTAATACAATTTTTTTATATGTATTTGGCTACTCCAGGTCTTAATTGCAGCACGCAGGCTCTCTAGGTGTGTGTGGGATCCAGTTCCCTGACCAGGGGTGGAACCTGGGCCCCCTGCATTGGGAGTGCAGAGTCTTAGCCACTGGACCACCAGGGAAGTCCCCTCCAGACTGTATTTTAAGTGAAGAAATCTGAGTACTAAACAGCATATACAATATATACATACACTGTATGTGCTGTGTGTATATATATATGTGCAGCATATAGGAGAAGGAAATGGCAACCCACTCCAGTGTTCTTGCCTGGAGAATTCCATGGACAGAGGAGCCTGGTGNGTGAAGAAATCTGAGTACTAAACAGCATATACAATATATACATACACTGTATGTGCTGTGTGTATATATATATGTGCAGCATATAGGAGAAGGAAATGGCAACCCACTCCAGTGTTCTTGCCTGGAGAATTCCATGGACAGAGGAGCCTGGTGAGCTGCAGTCCATGGGGTCACAGAGAGTCAGACACAAGTGAGCGACTCACACACACACACACATGCAGCATATACAGCCCATTTTTATTTTTTAAAATAATCACATTAATACACACATGGGGAAATTTCATACATGCTAATTACATTATTAACATGTTATACTTGGACAGCAGGATCATGAAACTTACACAGTACATCTAGTATTTCATTTTTATAAATACTGATTTTTCATTCATAAAAAACTGATGACAAAACCACCCTTGCCGGGGAATTGTCAGACATCTGTGCTTACACAGAGGATGTAATCCCCTCTGACACAGGCCCAGCCTCTGAAGGCACCAGGCTGAGTGGTCAGGCAGACGTGGGTTCAGACCTTGGCTCCTACTGAGCCGTGCCTGGTGAGAGGGTGGAGCACAGAGGCAGAGAGCGTCGGGGAACCGACAGGGCCGTGACCTCCAAGGGACACACACAGCCCAGTGGGCAGACGCAGGAAAGCTGGCTGCTGTGAGCTGCTTGCCAAGGGGATTCCTGGTCCCACCCTGGAGGCTGGTTCTGGGTGTCTGTCCCAAAGCCTCACCCTGATAGGGTGGCGTCCCGCCCCCAAACCCCAGCACCCTGAGATGCGTCTGTTCTGTTTCCAGGCCGGGCTGGGATCCCATGGGAAGAGGTGCCTCGTCACAACCAGAAACTGTTTCCCTACGAAGAGCACTCGGAGATGGCGATTCTGAAACTAATGCTGTAGCTTTTACAGATGGTTCTGAAGGACAGCCTGAAAATCAAATCACTGTCCTGGAAAAGAATCTGATAAAACTTTCACTGGTCTTAAGTATTTGAAGGATGTTAAATTCTGAATCCGAAACCGTAAAGTGTTCTAACAAAATATACTGCTCGAGTGTGTGGGTACCCCTCTCTGCCAGATGGCTTATTTCTTAAGCAAATCACCGTAAGTCAGAAGTGAAATTTTTGGCTCAGACAGAAGCATTTCATTTGTGCAGATAAAAACATACACCAAGTGTGTTTTCCCCAACCTGGACACACTTGCCTCACAGAGCCATGCTGCATGTGGGATACATCCTAGGGTCCCCTTGTTGGGGGGCGGGGGTGGCCTGCGGTGCCTGTTTTCAAGGCAGGAATCAAAATATTGGGGACATGCCTGGGCAAACGCAGCAGGAGCTGAAACGGGGATCCTGAAGATGCCGCAAGCAAGTAACAGGAAAGTTACTTCCCTCCTCACAAACTGAGGGGGGAGACACTCACAGAAGACAGAAGAAAAGAGAGGAGGAATTCAGAGCCTCCAAAGAAGAAAGGAGGCTCAGCCAGCTTCCTGGACCACCAACCCCATTACCAACAGTAGCCTCATTCCCCAGGCGGTGCCTACTGCTGTCTTTCCAGTGGCCGTCCACCAGGCGGCGCCGCCCCGCTGCGTCCGGCCAGCAGCGCCAGCCGCAAGGACAGGAGCTGGCGGCTCCTGGGGAGGAGGGGGAAAGGCCAGGGGGTGGGCGTCCATGACATCCCGCACAGGACACCTCGCTGACCCGAGGGGTCACGTGTCCGAGATCAAAGGGAGCACCGTCCGCTCCCAGTTCTCATCCCAACGGAGCTGCTCTGACTCCCGGAGGCTCTCGCGGAACTGGTGCAGTTTGCCAGCAGGATCAGGAAACTTTGAGAAAAGCGTCTAAAAGAGATGAGAACTTAGCTTGTCAACACTTCCCGTTCCCCACCCCAGGCTCCCCCACCCTCCACTCCCTGAGCTGCCCCTGCTCCCCCTTCCAAGCCGCACCCCAAACCCAGCTGCTAGACATCACCCCCCCAACCCCGTCATCCCACTGAAACCCGCCCTCCTACCCAGCACCTGTGTCCCGGGGTCTCCAGCTTCCCCACCAGGCCTGGCTGATAACCCTTCTCATCACCTCTGACCCCCACTGCCGACCCAGCAAACCGCCCCCCACCGGACTCGGGAGCCCTCTGGCCCCAGCTCACTCCACCCCCTGCGGTTCCGACCTGACCAAGTGGCAGCATTCACACCCACACCATCCACATCCTGTGACCTGCAGCAGCCCCCACCCCTGCTCCCGCCAGGCTCTGCTCCCGCCAGGAGCACCACCCCCTCGCCATCTGCCCAGCACCCTCCTGCCCACGTGCTGAGATCCAAGCAATGCCTGTGTTCTCGCCAACCTTCCTAAACTAAGGTGTCTGCAAATGCCAGCCTGTGGGACACCTGCGGCCCTCCGCTTATCTTTGTAAATAAAGTTTTACTGGAACACAGCCATACCCCTTCATTCACAGACTGGATGCTTTCACAACAGAGTTGACATGTTCTGACAAGAGACTATGCTAAAGTCTAAAATACTGTCTTTCTGGGCCTTTCCAGAGTTTCTTGCCTTTGGGCTCAATTGTCAAGAATGATGTACTACTTTTTGTAACTTGTAGTAAGAAATAAGTACCCCTTGAAGACACCCACCCATCTTGCAAGGCTGGTCCAGGAAGCACCCCTCATGCCTCCCTCTCCCTCCTCCAATCCAGTACCCCTTGAATGGCACACGGTCCACTCAGCTCTAGCATCACCTGTGTGGTATGAGCTCCATAAACCCAGATGGCAGGCGGGGCGAGCCCTGATTCCCCAGGCCCGCTGGGGCCCAGCCTCTGAGACTGCTACTCCCGCAGCAGACCCAGCCCAGGCCCACCCGCCCAGCTGCAGGAACAACAAATCACCAAAAGCCTGCGAGCCCCAGAGTGGGGCAGACAGACAACGGACCTGTAGCTGAACTGCCAGCTCCTCGGAGTCCTCGAAGACCAGCCCGTTCTCCTCGTGTTTCACAAGCTCGTGTAAGCTGCAAAGAGAATGGCAGCGGGTGTGAGAGCTCTCGGAAGGAGAACAGAACCCACCTCACCCGCGGGCTAAGCCGGGGGTCAGGAACAGTCTGTCCTTCCCTTCAGGGAGCCTGTCCTTAGACTCGGCATCTGACCTGAAAAACGACCTGGAAGGACACGTGTTAGGAATTCAAACTGATCTGGGGAAGGAGAGGCAGTGAAGGGGCATTCGGACTTTTGTGCTGTGTGAGCTCTTCTTGGTGAGTCCTGTGTTGTTTTTACTTAATTCTACAGCAGAAATCAGGTAAAGGGCAACCGCGCTGGAGGCAGGCTCAGGATTGATCAGGGGCTGACCCCAACATGATGTGACCCCAGAGTCTAACATCCTGGCTTCCTATTTAGAAGCTGGCCCCTCTGCTCGTGGTGGGGCACTGCACCTACACCTCTTCTAACTGACCTCTCCTGCCCATCTTTTCCAAGAAGAGCGGAGACAGAAATAGACGCATCCAACTGACTCGAACCCAACTACGTGAGCTGAGACAAAAGGGACAGAGAGAGAGATCCCCGTCAGTCAGGTGGGCAATTCCGGCCACCATGCCACGCCCCCAGGGAGAGTATCTGATTCAACATTTTCACGCAGCATCAAAGTGGAAGCCACCCCGATTGGTGGGGGCACAGCCTACCCACGGGGACCACAGGGGCTCCTGTTCCCTAGGGGTGGCCGAGCTGCACAGATCAGAAGCGGCACCCTCCTAGGAGGTTTCCCAGGCAATTCTAACCAGCCACCCAGGTGCTGATTTGAGAATATAACACGGTGGAACTGGGTCTCTCACTCCTACCACTGAAATTTCACGGCACACACTGGCAGGCAGCATCCAAACATGTCCACCACCTTCATGGGCAGGTCCAGGCCGCTGGAGGACCGGTGCAGGCAGACGCCCAGGTCTGCAGACCCTGCGGGGCGAGGACGAGAGTGAAGGGGCCATCAGCACCAGCCGTATGCCCAGTGACCACGGATCCCGCAGGACTGTGGACCGAGGCCTGCAAGGAGGAGAGGAAAGGGTCTAATCACGCCCCCAACTCCATGTACAGACGCCTGGAGCTGGCCGAGTGGCCTGGCCTGAGGCGAGGACACGGGCGCTTCCCACCTGCTGCTCCTGGCTGCTCTGCCCTTTCTGAGAACTCCCGGCCCATCACCAACGTTTTTATATAAACGGACCCTCTTTCTCTCCTTAACCACGATTTAGTTTAGAAGAAGCTGCAGCAATTACTGCTTACTGAGTTCAGACTTTCTGCTAGGGATAATGAAAATGTTTTGGCAAGACACAGTAGCGGTGACTACAGAACACCGTGGACGTAATTAGTGCCACTGAACCGTACACAATTGCAAAGTGGGGAAATGGCACATTTTTGTTTGTATTTTATCACAATAATTACAGAAAGAACCCAAAGCAGACCCAACAGAAAACCAGCTGTCGCTGTGAAGACAGAGCCAAGGAACCACCCTCGAATCACTCGGCGCCCTGGGAACTCCTGTCTACAAAGGAACTTCCCGCCTGAGATGGATTATTTTAGATGCTGAAATCGATCAGCACTCAGCCAACAAGCTCTCCCTGAGGGATCAAGACGGCAAGACGGCAAGACGGCAAGAGGCGGGCGGCTGTCCTCACTGGCTAACAGTCCGCACTGTTGAACTCTTGGTCTCTGCACCACCCTGACTTGGGAAGTGGCCCTAACCCAGCCCCGCCCAGCTCTTCTGCCCATGGGAACAGCAGGACCGAGCTGGAGGGCGTGGAGTCCAAGAGCACTCAGACGTGACCTTGGCAAACAGACAGGGAGGAGCAGGCACACCGGGAAACTGTCTTGTCTCCCGGAGTCCAGCCAGGACGCATCCCAGCCTGAGGCCTGCGTGTGGGGGGCCCCTGAGCAGAGAATGGCTTTAAATCTTTAAAGAGTTATAAAAACAGAGAATATGCAAAAGAAGCTGGTAAAACGTTTACCATCTGGCCCTTTTCAGAAGAACTGTTCCCTGCCCTCGGATTATTTGTTGCTGTTTAGTTGCTAAGTCGGGTCTCTTTTTGTGACCCCACGGACTGCAGCCCGCCAGGCTCCTCTGGAAATGTCCATGGCATTTCCCAGGCAGGAATACTGGCATGGGTTGCCGTTTCCTTCTCTAGGGGATCTTCCCGGATCAGGGATCGACCCTCTGTCTACTGCACTGGCAGGCAGGTTCTTTACCAAGGAGCCCCTGGGAGGCCTGCTGCCCTCGGGTATCCCCTATAAAGCCCTCCCTCCTTCTGCAGGCCTCCTGCCGGACACTCTCACCTAGAAGCAAGGGGTAGTCCTCAGCCTCCAGCCACGGGGTGCAGACCTGGATATGCTGGAAGCGCTTCTGACAGATGAGGCGGCTGTAGTAGTCCTTCAGAGGCCCTTTGCCTGGCAGGGGAAACGCAGTCACCCACTGGTGCCCCTCCACCCCGGCCCATGGCCCTGGGAAGCCCCTGCAAGGGCATGAGCAGCAGGCCCACACTCAGCAGCTCCCATCAGGCCCCAGCCAGGCTGCTGCTGCTGCTAAGTCGCTTCAGTCCTGTCCAACTCTGTGCAACCCCACAGACGGCAGCCCACCAGGCTCCCCCATCCCTGGGATTCTCCAGGCAAGAACACTGGAGTGGGTTGCCATTTCCTTCTCCAATGCATGAAAGTGAAAAGTGAAAGAGAAGTCGCTCAGTCGTGTCCGACTGTTAGCGACCCCATGGACTGCAGCCCACCAGGCTCCTCCGTCNCATATCACCTGTCTCTTATACACATCTCCCCCGTCCCTGGGATTCTCCAGGCAAGAACACTGGAGTGGGTTGCCATTTCCTTCTCCAATGCATGAAAGTGAAAAGTGAAAGTGAAGTCGCTCAGTCGTGTCCGACTCTTAGCGACCCCATGGACTGCAGCCCACCAGGCTCCTCCGTCCATGGGATTTTCCAGGCAAGAGTACTGGAGTGGGGTGCCGTTGCCTTCTCCGACTGGGTGAAGTTAGTCAGACAGAAAAAGACAAATGCCATATGATATTGCTTATATGTGGAATCTAAACAAACGAACTGATTTACAAAACAGAAATAGACTTACAGAGGTAGAAGACAAACACGGTTATCACGGGAGAAGCAGGGGAGGGATAGACTGGAACAGATGACTAATACTGGCTTCCCAGGTGGCATTAGCAGTAAAGAACGCGCCTGCCAGTGCAGGAGACAGAAGACATGTGGGTTTGATCCCTGGGTTGGGAAGGTCCCCTGGAGGAAGAAATGGCAACCCACTCCAGTATTCTTGCCTGGGAAATCCCATGAATGGAGGAGCCTGGTGGGCATACAGTCTATGGGGTCACAAAGAGTTGGAAACAACTGAGCAACTAACAGTTTCACACACACAAAGCATTCACTTTGATGTACACCTGAAACTAACACACTGTAAATCAATTATACCCCAATTAAAAAAAAAAACTTACTATCTCCTTTTATTTATTTATTTTTTTTAAACTATAGCTTAGGAAAAGACTTTTAAATCTGCTGACCACATGGAGTAGTCATCAGTGTCTTGGAGAGCCAGAATTCTGTTAAAAATAAAATTGCAAAGCAGAACAATAAAACAAGATTCAGTCCTAATTTGCTGCTTTTTGGGCTGTGTCTGGATGGCGACTAACCCACCCTACCCTGGGGGTAGGGAGGAGGAGACAGAAACTAAAATGCAAGGAGTGTTACCATTATGGCAACTTTATTTTTTCCAAATGTTTATTTTTGTTCCCTTAGGGTATCAGGAAGAGTTTGTTCTAACAGTTCTCAGTTCCTGGCTGAGTTGTTGCCAGGAAGTCAAGTTTATCTTTAGCATCATCTCTGGGCAAACAGCACAGAGGAAAACGATATTTGGGGCCAAATGTTGAAAACTCAAGTTTTATGTAGCTTGAGCAGAAAAAGCTGAGAGCAAAAATGAAAAGCTAATATTGTTGGTTCTGTGTTTTCTCTACAAGAGATTTTCCTTAGAGGAGAAACAGTAGTGGAAAGAGGATGGGCTTTAAGGACCAATTGCTTTGGGTTCAAATTCAGGCTTGGTCCACTGTTGCCCCATCAAGGACTTTTGAATAAATTAATTCAACAAACATTCAGCTGAATGATTCCTCTGTATCAGATACTTGGCTCTCACAGAACTTAAAGTCCAAGTAAATTAGTTACCTCTCTGAAACTCTTTTTACAACTAATAGAAGAAAATACATGCCTCTTCGTAGGGTTCTTTTGACAATTACATGAGATAACATATGTAACATTACACAGACCAGTGCTTAGATAAAGTGACAAATCTTAGTTTTTCTGTGTTTAGAATAACCAAAGTAATCTCTCATTCAGTCAACTGGAGGTTTAAAAGTACGGTTCAAGGATTTAACTAAAAATAAAACCAACAGAGAGTTTCATAAAACCTAGACAGTCCGCAAACACCCCATGTTTTTTGGCAGGTCCACGACAGCCAGAGTTCAAAGGTCAGTCTCAGATTCTATCACTTCCAATAGTCCTACTTTGACTGCAACTTGGTTTTATGCAATCGCACTGGAACATATATATTACCATACGTAAAATAGATAGCCAGTGGGAGTCTTCCGTGTGACTCAGGAAACCCAAAGCCAGTGTTCTGTGACAACCTAGAGGGGTGGGATGGGGAAAAGGACAAACTTATGGCTGACTCATGTTGATGTACGGGGAAAAGCATCACAATACTGTAATTTTCCTCTAATTAAAAATAAAAATAAAAAACAAATTGCGTTTTCAATCACCAGTATGGTATATGGAGATAAAAATCAGAGCTACAAATGATGCTGAAATATTAGAACTGCTCATTCAAAATTATTCATTCGTTGTCTATAACATGTGAGACACTGTGATGAAATTAAAGTCATACAAGAACCAGATGTGTCCCTGACCTGATGTATCTTTCCCTCTAGAGGGAAAGATATAAAGTCTACCCTCAAGGAGGCTACAACCAGAAATAGAAACAAGGCAGACATGCATTAAATAATAGTGGCCAATATGCTATTTTATAAGCACTACAAATTAGAATCCCTGATACTGGGGTTCAGAAGAAATGACACAGTCCAGGAGACTTTGGGGGAAATACAGAATTTGAGCTGAGATTTTTAAAGATGAGAGGATTTTTTTCAAGGTCTTCTATTCTCCCTATAACATAAAAATCAAATGCATCAAAACTCAAAGCAGAAGTTAGAGGCAGTAATTACAGAATTACAGAATATCTGTAGTTCTCTCTCTGCTCTTTAATTATTCACTAGTACCAATTCTACTTGGGGTCCATCTCATCCAAAAGGTAGCATTAACTACGCCTGGGTAAAAGACACATGGTTAAAGTATCATTGTAGCATTTTTAAAAGAGCTATTCTTTCCAACTGACTCTGCTTCCTTCTCCCTCCCAAAAGGAAAAGAAAAACCCAGGTTAAATGCACTGTTTGCATTTCCCAATTGTCCTACAACCAAGTACTGACTATTAGAAAGTCTGGCTCCTAGACTTTCAATTGGCAAATTCAGTTAAAATAAATTTTAAATGCAGACTTTTTTGTCCAGATGCTTAAAAATTATCCAGGTGTCAGCTATGAATAATGACCAAGTTGGGTCTTGATTCCATTATTTTTATTAGCTATTCAATGACACTTGGTAGTGTACTGAACATTATTCTTGACAAAGTACATAAATCTAGTTATTGTGGGGCTTGCAAATAAACTACTTTATCATAAGAGAGATTGAGAAACTGTCCCCCTGCCCTCAGCAGTATTGGAGTACAGGAGATTAGGTTTTAAATAGTCCCAAGGGAAATGTGGTCCCATGGAGCTCAGATTCTACTCTGTCCATTCCTTAAAGTGGTGGGGGGAGTAGGGGAGAGGGCAGGGGGCTTTGTAATGGACTATAAGACCAGAAAAGTCATTGGTGTTCTCTCACAAGAGAGAAAAAAGGTACAAATTAAAAGATATAATCTCATTGTCCTTTTTGGCTACAACTAACCATGTGATTCTTACTTTCTCAAAGCCTCTGCATTCTCCTGATTTGGAAGTGGTTCTGCTCACTTCATATATTTTACAGAACTATGACCATGAGATAATAATTTCAAAAGTATATTAAAATATTCCAAAATGTCCGGCAAATAAAACTGTCTTCCTCTCTGGTCTCCTTGGATCTTTGTTCCTCCTTCCCACACACTAACAAACTGTTGGCAGGATCTTCTCTTGTTGGACTTCAAATTCTTTAAACTCTATTTCCAGAGTCCCTATCATGATATCTCACTTGTAGAACTGAAATAGCTTCCCAAATGATCTACCTCCAACCTATCTTTTTACCAACAATAGCCAGAGTGAGCCTAAGAGTACATATTTTATGTGGATCCAAGGATGAATGAGTGAGTGAAGTCGCTCAGTCATGTCCGACTCTTTGCGACCCTGTGGCTCTTTGCGACCCCGTGGACTGTAGCCCACCAGGATCTTCCGTCCATGGGATTCTCCAGGTACTGGAGTGGGTTGCCATTTTCTTCTCCAGGGGATCTTCCCAACCCAGGGATCGAACCCAGGTCTCCCACATTGCAGGCAGACGCTTTGACCTCTGAGCCACCAGGGAAGCCCAAGGATAAATGGGTCCTAAGTCCTTAACCTAGCCTTCAGTTCCTGACATAACGCTAGCTGCACTTTACCTCTCCTCTTTCTCCCTCCGAAAGCGTCCACACTCCAGCCATTTTCCACCCTGTCAAGTTCTCTAAAGGCGCCATGCTTCCTTTGGCTTTTGGACTTTGCTCTTTCTGTTGTAGCCCATATCCATCATCTTCTTTATGTCAGTTCAACTTCTATCCTGTTCTCAGTTTAGAGTCAAGGAAAACCACTATGTCTGGTGTGCAGGATTCAAGGCAAGGGCATTCTCTTGGCCCCCAGGAACTTTTCCTTCCCACCCCCACCCTCGCCATCACCACCCTCATCACTGCCACCACCACTAGAGGGCTCATGACATGGCAGGCATGTGCGAGGTGCTCTCCATGATCACTCTACTGAGTCTCCACCATAAACCCTTGAGTTGACAGCAGGCAAAGAAGCCTGTATTTATTTAGTATAGCATGCCAAAACTGGTTCTAGGTATTTCACAGGTATTATCCCAGACCTCAGGACAATTCTCTGAGGTAGGGACTGTTATTATCCTACTGACTAATAAGGAACTAAAGTCCATATAGATTTAGTAAATCATCTAGCTCTACAGCTGGGAGTTTGAGCTCCTGTAGTTTGACTTTGAAGTCTATTATTGATTCATGGAAGGTTTTATCATCATTTTGTTTATTTATTTAAAATTTGTTACATGCTACAAATGTTGTGGTGGGGTTCTTTCTTTCTTTCTTTTTTTGGCTAAGCAGCACAGAATGTGGGATCTTAGTTCCATGACCAGGGATTGAACCTGCACTCCCTGCTGTGGAAGCGTGGGGTCTTAACCACTAGCCCACCAGGGAAGTCCCCACATCACCATTTTAGAGATGAGGAAATGAGATCAGGCAGTCAAGTAAACTGCCTCAAGTGGTCAAGTCAGGATCTGAAGGACCAGTGAGATGCCCCACTGTTTCTCCCCATCACTCTATACGTCCTCCTTCATCATACCGCATTACGACTGCCCGCCAGCTTACTGGATTCCCTCACTAAACTATAAGGTTCTTTTTCTTTAATTTTTAAAAAGTCTTAGATTGACAGAAAAATTAAACAAATAGCACAGAGAATTCCCATATACCTCTTGCAGAATTTTCCCTATTATGAACATCTTATGTTAGTATAGGACACTTGTTATAATTAATACACCAGTATGGATATATTACTATTAACTCAAGTCCATAGCTTAATTCCTATTTTCTCAGTTTTTACCTAATGTTCTTTTTCTGCTTTAGGATCCCTTCTAGGATACTATTACATTTAGTTGTCACGATTTCTTCGGCTCTTTTTGTGACAGTTTCTCAGACTTTCCTTGCGTTTGGTGACCTTTGGTTTTGAGGAATATGATCGGGGATACTGTATATTGCCCCTCTACTGGAATTTGTCTCATGTTTTTCTTCTGACAGACGATCACAGAAGTTAAGTGCCATTTTCATCACATCCTATTAACATAGTTTATGACTGTTTCAGTGGACTTTGATCACTAGCTGAAGTAAAGTCTGTCAGATTTCTCCTCTGTAAAGTTAGCTTCCTGTCCTCATTCCCCACCTTCCTAAACTTCACTCTGTAAAGAGAAGACTATATGCGGTCCACACTTAAGAAATGGGGAATTATGCCCTTGAGTCTGAGCCATCTATATAATTTATTTGGCATTCTGCAGAGGAGACTTTTCTCTTCTCCTCCCTTTGGTCATGTATTTAATTCTTTCTTTATATCAGTATGGATTCATGGACATTTATCTTATACTTTGCAATATAGTCCAATACTACTTTATTTTTTCTATAATTATTCCATTTGAGCCACTGCAAACTCCCCCAGTTGGCTCCTGTTGACATAGTCTCATCAATGTAGTTTTTTTTTTTTTTTGGACTGCAGCCCACCAGGCTCCTCCGTCCATGGGATTTTCCAGGCAAGAGTACTGGAGTGGGGTGCGACTGCCTTCTCTCCATCCAGAAACACCCACCCGGGTGTGTGCACCCCGACAGCGAACACCACAGCCCTTCCCCCAGCAACCTGTGCCCAGGGAACCTCAGGCTGGGAATCTGTCTGGGATAAACTCTAGCCAGTCATCAGAGTACCTGCCGAGACGGCTTCTCACACAGGCTGCCCCCACGCCCTGCCCAGGACCCCCAGGCAGCACAGCCTGAGCCGCGGGCCCCTGCCACCCCTGGGGGTCTAGGGACCAGGAGAAGAGTGTCCAAAGCAGGGCTGCTGGCCCAGGGCCCTCCTCCTCCAACCAAATCTCCTCTGCTTCTCTCTCTTCACTGGGAAACAGTTTTACACCGGACAGTGGACTCTCATTTAAAAAGAAAAAGAAAGAGGGTTTTCCTGGTGGCTCATGGTCAAGAATCTGCCTGCCAACGTGGGTTAGATCCCTGGTCCAGGAAGCTCCCACGTGCTGCATAGCTACTAAGCTGGTGTGCCACAGCGACTGAGCTTGCGGCCTAGGGCTCGGGGGGCCAGAACTACTCAGCCCGCACGCTGCAGCTACTGGAGCCCACGGGCCCCGGAGCCCGTGCTCTGCAATGAGAGAAGTCGCCACAACACGAAGCCCGCACGCCACAACTGGAGAGCGGCCCCCACCCCCCGCAACCAGGGAAAAGCCTGCACAGCAATGCAGACCCACCACAGCCAGGAAGAAATAAGTAGAATCATTTTTTTTAAAAAAGAGGCTCGAAAACCACCGTGCAGTGGAAAGTGCAGTACCTCTGAGGTCACCCTATCTGAGGTTCAAATCTAGACTCCGTGCTCTGCCGTTAAGTCCCTGTGAACCTCAGCCTGCCCCTCTGTTAAGCTGGCAGAGAGAACCATGCGTCGAAGAGTTAGGCTGAGGATCAACGAGACAGCAAACATCACAGGCCTGACGTGGGGAGGGCCTTCTGTCCCCTCCAGTGACCCATCTAATACAGAACAGGGATGCTCTCAGGTGGGTACCTGTTATGACACAGACCAGAGAAGGGAGGCTTTCTCCACTGTCGATCAAGTGTTCAAATTCTGCATTAAAAAAAAAATAAATATGTGATAACCAAGATCAGAGAGTCAGGTGAGTAAGGGGCAATTGGGAGGGGTGGAGGGCAGGGCGCTGCTCCCAGCCACACAATCCTGGAGGGGACGCTTCAAAGCCAAGGGGTCACTCACTGACCCAAATGGGGACCCAGGCCCGCCACCACCACCCTGTGTCGCCAAGCTGGCCTGCCCAGTGGCCCTGGACACTCTGCCGAGGACGCCACGCAAGGCCTGTGAGCATCCCGCAGCTGAGGACACCCCAGGAAGCCCAGCTCCTGATCACAGCCACACACCTACTTTCTAATGCTGCCAGCAAGATGGAGAAGTCTTCGTCCTCTACGAGAAAAGAGAACTGAGTGTCACGGGTCGATTTCTATGTGCTTCCCCCACCAGCTCAGCACACTCCCCTTTCTCGTCAGGGCCCCGAATACGTGGGGGCGCAGGACTGACACTCGCAGGAGCCCCAAGTGCCCGGGAGAGTCCTGAGACCTGTCCAGCTCGTGCTGCTGACCAACAGGGCTGGCCGCCCGCAAAGACGGGTCACGGCTCCACTCAAGGCATCCCGCTCCGTGAAGGCTGACCTCTCCATGTTCGGGTCCGAGGACTGTGAGCTGAAGGAGGGGAGAGAGCCCGTGAGCTGCCACAGAGCAGGCTCTCAGGCCCCATGACAGCCATCTCCCGCTGGTGAGGCCCACAGGCAGCTGTCGGGGTGCCCCCACAGCCAAGTCACCAGGTGGCCCGATCACGTGGGGCCTGGGCACTGACCTGCACCCACTTTCTCTCTTTATCCCTATTATTGACGTGTCGCCAGGCACTGAGCCCACAACAGCAGACAAGACCGACTCAGCCCTGCCTTCAGGGGGCTTTCTGTTCTAATCACCCCGTTGACTTAAGATGAGGATGCTGTGACCTGCTCTAATGGCCCCCAGGTTACTGAACAAAGACCAGGTGTGCGGAGAGCCACTCACAGAGGCTCTCCTCATCCCTCAGGAGGTGCCCAGAGAACACACAGGTGCACAGACCCTGCCACAGGGTCAGGAACCCTGGCAGGTGGGTAAGGACACCCACAGCCTAGTGCAGGGCAAAAACCTCCTTAAAGGGCCAAGGAGTAAACCCTGTAGGCTTTGGGGGCCATATGGTCTCTGTTGCCAAGCTCAGCTCTGCTCTTATAGTGCGGAACCAGCCACGCACAATATGTAAATGAACCCACGCATTGCATTCCAATGAAACTTTACTTATAAAAATAAAGAGAGCAGGCCTGCAGCCACAGTTTGCCAATCCCTGGTCTGATGGATCCCCAAGTCAGCAGCGAGCACAAAACAAGGCACCTGAAAGCCAGCTGAAGACGGCAGACTTACCGGGCCCTGAACACAGGGTAGGTGTGGCTCAGCTTCATAAAGAGCTGATGTTGCAGGTCCAAGGGCGTCTCTTTAAAGAATGATGCTGGCTTGTCATACACGGTCACGGCTCTGCAATGAGATCGTTGGGGTGGCTCTAGAGAGGGACAAAGAAAAGGCCTAAAGAAGAAAAAACCCAGAAGGATCCAGAAGAAGAAGGGTGCTTGGAGATCCAAGTCTCAACAGTAAACTTCAGAATGACTTGGAGAGGGACTTTCCCGGCAATCCAGTGGTGAGGGCTCTGCACGTCCAACGCAGGGGGCCTGCGTTCAATCCCTGGCTGGGGAACTAACATCCCACCTGTCACATGGCGTGACCAGACAAAACAAAAAACCCAGATACACAGTTTTTAAAAATCCAATTAAAAAAGAATTACTTGGGAGAAGCACAGAGAGAAGGTTCGACACAAAATCATCCTGGACTGCCTGGCTGGCTGGCAAAAAAAACTCCAGCCTCCTCCCCGCTCAGCTCCCCCAAACCAGCAACCACTGCCCGGACCCCCAGGAACTCCCAAAGCCTCGCCAGCAGGACACAGCAGCTGGGAGACACAGCGCTGGGAGGGACCCCTACTTGATGCCCCAGTTCTCAGCCAGGTCGTCCTGCATCGCATTGGTCACGCACAGGTTCAGGTGGGACAGGCGTCCGCAGAGCTTCTCGTACCTGAAGAGAAGTGTCAATGTTCAACCTGGAGCCCTGGGCCGAGCACCACCACCCACCACCAACCAGCACGGGACTCGACACCTTCTGATATCGAAGAGGCTGCAGAGCTGGGGTCTCTCAAATCAGGTCACTGGCAAGGTACCTTCTCAGTGTTTGCACTGAGTTCCACCACCTATCCTATTATTTCCTTCATACCTTTCTGTAAATCAGATTACTTTTCAGCTTAAACACAATTACTTTCGGGAGAAATCATATCATCACTAAGGAAGGGAAAATCCACTCTCTCCTGCCATAAAATGAAGGAGAAATACAATAAAGGCCTCATCATTAAATCTCAGCCACACTGCACTGTTCCCTGCAAAGGCTGTGGGGCTGAGGCTCACTCCCACTGTGTCACAAAGGGAGCTAAGCAAATGTTGTGCGTGCGGGGTGCTAAGTCGCTTCACTTGGGTCTGACTCTTCATGACACTTTGGACTGTAGCCCGCCAGGCTCCTCTGTCCATGGAGATTCTCCAGTCAAGAATACTGGAGTGGGTTGCCATGCCCTCCTCCAAGGNAGGCTCACTCCCACTGTGTCACAAAGGGAGCTAAGCAAATGTTGTGCGTGCGGGGTGCTAAGTCGCTTCACTTGGGTCTGACTCTTCATGACACTTTGGACTGTAGCCCGCCAGGCTCCTCTGTCCATGGAGATTCTCCAGTCAAGAATACTGGAGTGGGTTGCCATGCCCTCCTCCAAGGGATCTTCCTGACCCAGGGATCAAACCCACATCTCTTAACGTCTCCTGCATTGGCAGGCAGGTTCTTTACCACTAGCGCCACCTGGGAAGCCCTATCAAATGTCAGAAAGGCATTATCAAGAGATTAGTGCCACACTGAGACATGAGCCCTGGCAACTGGGTAGAACTGAAAAAGAACTGGGAACGAACAGGGTTACTGAATGCGTGTGTGAACCAAGGCCTGGTCCTCACTCAGGATGCAGAGAAAGCGCCAAAGTCCGTCCCGGGCACGGAAGGTTGGCGCTCACACTTATCAGCGGTGTGGCATGTGGCATATGGGCCCCCAGCCCCAGTTTCCTGGTTTGTAAAAGGACAGCAATCACGGGACGCCCTCACTGGGTGGCAGCGGAGTCTGGATGGGCTTGGGCTGAGGCCGTGCAGCCAGCGCACGCTGATAGTCGCCGTGACTACTACCCACGAATGACCCATCAGGGGAAAGGCCGCAGCCATCCGATGCCTCGAGGCTGCAAGTCCACACCGAGGCAGGCGGTATAACTCGGGCTCAGAACCCGGCATTGGCTCGTTCAGCCACCCTGGACCCTGTGCAAGCCTGCTGGGAACAGGACTTCTAACATGACCAATATGTCTGGCAGGCTGTGGTGGTCCAAGGCCATTTGTGCTGGCCATAAGCAGAGTCTACAGAACCAGAGGGAGCACACAGCTCTCCCCAAAAACTGAGGGTGTATGTCCTCGAGACGAGGCTGAGTTTTACCCAGGCAAGAGATGTGCTTGTGTGTATAAACCATAGAACAAGCAACGCCTGGCGGAGAACCTCACAAAACCAAAGTAATCCAGGGAAAGACAACTCGCGCTCATGGAAACATGAGTGGCGTGGTTTCCGCCAAACTCTGAAGCAACCTTCCTGCCAAGAACACGGGACACAGAATCCGAGTGACACCGTACCCTTCGAGGATTTAAACTTATTGAAAAGTAAATAAAAGTGTGGATTTGTTAAAGAAAAGAACATGGCATTGCTTCCTCCTGCAAGCACAATCTGTTCCTGAGGCCCTTCTTCCCTGCCCCCAGCTCACAGACTGTGGCCCACACCCCCAGCTGTCAACAGCAGCCCCCACTTTGCATATGGGGATCTGGTCTATATGCACCAGGGACCCCAGCTCTCTAGTTGAGCACTTGTCCTAAGCCTGAGACAGCAGGGTATTGAAGCGCCCCGGGCTCAGTAGGGGTCAGAGGACACCAGGTGAGAAGTCAGGCTTGCTCTCTCCACAGGGCTGGATGGGATGCGGATGGGAGCAAGGGGCTCCCAGAACCTGAGAAACACCTCCAGAGGGAAGTGTGGGAAGAGAGAGGTCCTAATGACACCCCTTCTGAGCTCAAAGTTGGCCCTTTCTCAAGACTTCTCAGTTTCATGGGCCAACAAACGCCTCCTTTGCTCAGGCCTGTTTTTATCACTGGTCACGAGCATCATAACACCCAGCCTTGCCCTCGCCCCTACAGGGCACACAAGGGACCAGCTTCCCCAGGTCTCTGCACTGGCCCTTCTTCCCACTGCAGTCTGGAGTCAGTGTCTGCCCCCTCCTTCCAGACCCTCACCACTTGGCCAGCAGAACAAGGGGGTGGCTGGGGCCGTGCACCAGACCCATAATGGAGTAGCCGTAGTTGTGCCAGTCGACGACAAGCTTGCTCCCGCAGAGGCAGCCCGCGAACCAGCAGACCGCAATGGCGGGCAGGCCCGGAGGGTTCTAGGAAAGAGAGACTTGAATGAAGAGGAGGAAACCAGACCATGGCTGAGAATCAACCAAGTGAGAATAACGTACATGACAAAGAGTCAATTCTGTTTACAGAGCTCTTGAAAATCGATAAGCAGAAGACCCCGCTTCTGCACCATACCTCCAGAGGGAAGTGTGGGAAGAGAGAGGTCCTAATGACACCCCTTCTGAGCTCAAAGTTGGCCCTTTCTCAAGACTTCTCAGTTTCATGGGCCAACAAACGCCTCCTTTGCTCAGGCCTGTTTTTATCACTGGTCACGAGCATCATAACACCCAGCCTTGCCCTCGCCCCTACAGGGCACACAAGGGACCAGCTTCCCCAGGTCTCTGCACTGGCCCTTCTTCCCACTGCAGTCTGGAGTCAGTGTCTGCCCCCTCCTTCCAGACCCTCACCACTTGGCCAGCAGAACAAGGGGGTGGCTGGGGCCGTGCACCAGACCCATAATGGAGTAGCCGTAGTTGTGCCAGTCGACGACAAGCTTGCTCCCGCAGAGGCAGCCCGCGAACCAGCAGACCGCAATGGCGGGCAGGCCCGGAGGGTTCTAGGAAAGAGAGACTTGAATGAAGAGGAGGAAACCAGACCATGGCTGAGAATCAACCAAGTGAGAATAACGTACATGACAAAGAGTCAATTCTGTTTACAGAGCTCTTGAAAATCGATAAGCAGAAGACCCCGCTTCTGCACCAAAAAGTATGCTGCTGCTGCTAAGTCACTTCAGTCGTGTCCGACTCTGTGTGACCCCATAGACGGCAGCCCACCAGGCTCCCCCGTCCCTGGGATTCTCCAGGCAAGAACACTGGAGTGTGTTGCCATTTCCTTCTCCAGTGCATGAAAGTGAAAGGTGAAAGTGAAGTCACTCAGTTGTGTCCAACTCTTAGCGACCCCATGGACTGAAGCCTACCAGGCTTCTCCGTCCATGGGATTTTCCAGGCAAGAGTACTGGAGTGGGGTGCCATTGCCTTCTCCAGCCAAAAAGTATAAAAAGTCATAAAAAAGAAAGCTGATCAGATGTCCATGATGGTCCAGTGGCCAAGATTCTACATTCCAATGCAGGCAGCCTTGGTTTGATCCCTGGTCATGGAACTAGATCCTACACGCCACAAATAAGGCTCAGCACAGCCAAATAAATAATTAAAAAGAAAGAAAGAAAAGAAAATTGATCAACATAAAAAGTCCAAAAGCACTGATACCCAAGGAGACAAAAAATGGAACAAGGAAGTACCATTTTTCACCTGTCAGAATGGAAACTCAAAACACTTATGATACCTGGTGGTGGTGAGGATGAGGGAGAAAAGGCCTCTCTGTTGGGTAGGGGGATAAAATGACCCAACCTTCTCTAGGACTTTCTAGTAATCACATTTTAACATATATGGACTCTGACCGAACACTTCCCTTACTAGGAATTTATCCTAAAAGAGAAACTGGACCCATGCAAAAGACATATGTTCACTGATGCTCTTTGCCACTTTTCCAGATATGTTTAAAAAAAAAAAAAAAAACAGGAACAATCTGAGTGTTTATTAAGATGATACTGAGAGGGTAACAGGCAGGAATGCCAGGGGTCTCCAAACGGAGGAAATAGCCTGCAAGTGTCAGACATTTTATCTCTCTTAAGCGGCAGGAGGAAACAAACTAGCGATATTTTTTCCCTCTCTATACAAATTTAAAAGGAGGTTTCTCTTAAAATTCTGAGTTGCCATAATGATACCTGGTGTCACCTGAAGTTAACCAATGCCTTTTCTTATGGAAATGTTTTTATCTTAAGCTATGCTAATGTACTATGCATTCACCCCAAACTCTGTCTTCAAGTCGGTTTGCCTTTTGGGCTCAGAACCTACTTGATAAACCAGTATGTTATACTCCGATATTGTTCCTCTAATCTATGTAAATGAAACTATTTGTATGGTGACCTGCCCTTCTTCAAGATTCAAGTCAATCATTTTATGGCCCAAGATTAAACATTTGGAGCCAAGGTTATCCCAAAATACATCTTATGGGTGAGGGGCCTGGTGCCATTCTAAGTTTTGAGACATTCCTTTCTTTCATTAACAGACTGCTGGTGACTATATAACATCCAGCTAAAGACTAGCAGGGGGGTACGCTTTCTGCCCCCTTCTGATGCCTATGTCAGAAGCTTTCTCTAACTCCTTTATACTTTAATAAAACTTTGTTACACAAAAGCTCTGAGCGATCAAGCCTCGTCTCTGGCCCCGGATTGAATTCTTCTCCTCCGGGGGCCAAGAATCCCAGCGTTGTAATTCAACAACAACCTTTCAATACTAAATAAATACATCAGGGAATATATCACATTGGGATACGATACAGTCAATTAAAAGAAGGAACTTTTCTGTTAAAAAGCAGTGACAGTAAGAGGCTAAAACCGTAACTTCAGAACTAGAATGAAGACCTAGTTCAAATCCTGACTCCAGCACGTCCCAGCTGTGTGACAATCGGTCATTTACAGAACCTCTCTGGATTCAGGTTTTCTCATCTCTAAGTGTACATAACACGAGAACCTATTTCTTAGGATTGTTGTGAGGAATTAAATGAGATAGTGCATGTAAAACATTCAGATATGTGATAAGTAACTATCTGCAGTGACATTGAAAAGCAGAAAGGATGGGTATCATAAACAGGATGGACACAGACCACAGGCTCCTTCTCAAGTGTTTAAAAATTTATATACACACACATGAATATGCAATTCATTTACCAGTTTGTACATTTTTAAGACTAGAAAGTAAAGAAAACTATTAACAGTGGTTCTCACAGCAGAAGGCGGGGCTGACACATACCTGGAGAAAGATGTAGGCTGCTGGCTTCGTGCACATCAACTTCCACAGCAAGTGCACTGCCTGGAATACAACTTTGATTCCATACTGAAGAATGTGAGGCCCAACTGCAAGACAGAAAACAGCTGTCACTAGTAAAGGCTGTTGGTGTTTAGTCACCAAGTCGTGTCTGACTCTTTGTGACCCCACGGACTGTAGCCCACCAGGCTCCTCTGCCCATGGGATTTCCCAGGCAAGAATACTGGGGTGGGTTGCCACTTCCTTCTCTGTGGGATCCTCCCCAACCACGGACTGAACCCAGGTCTCCTGCCTTGGCAGGCAGATTCTTCACCAGTGAGCCACCGGGGAAGCCCCACTAGTAATCTGCAGATTCCCCCGCCAAACACACACACACACCCGGAATCTAGAGTTGAGTGCTTCCTACCTGCAAGTCTCTGAAGGTCTGTCAGGCTCACAATCTGAATTCTGTCGCTCTGCAAGAGCTCATCATGGGGTTTAGAGTCTGAAAAGAATGGCCCCTTTAATGTGCTAGACAAGACAATCTAGTTTAAAGTCTGATGATCCCTGCCCCACTCCCCACCATCACCCTAGACTGAATAAGGAAGAGTGTTTTGGAGATAAGACTTTCCAAACCTCTCTGTTCCTCAGTAGCCAGAACAGAGAATGAAGCCAGTTCTTGTCCAGACTTCTCTAGACCAACCACAGAAGGGGGCCCGGAATCTTAATCCACTTTCACTTAACACAATGCCAGGCACACAGCAGGCGCTCAAGCTGACCTAGGTTCCCTGGATGATGGAATTAACACATCCCAGAGAGACCTCTAGGAAGTCCCACTCCCACCCCTCACCCTGGGGTGAAAGTGAAAGTCGCTCAGTCCTGTCTGACTGTTTACGACCCGTTGGACTCTACAGTCCATGGAATTCTCCTGGCCAGAATACTGGAGTGGGTAACCTTTCCCTTCTCCAGGGGATCTTCCCAACCCAGGGATCGAACCCAGGTCTCCCACATTGCAGGCGGATTCTTTACCAGCTAAGCCACAAGAGCAGAATCTAAACAAGGACCTGAGGCAACCAGTGCTGTTCCGGCTTTCCCCTGATATGGGGTATGTTTAGAGCTACCCTCTGAAGATGTCAACGTGGGGGAAGATGGAGAAGCAGACACCCCCGCCCCCTCACACTAAGGGAAAAAGCTCAACATGCTGAGAAAACAAAACATCTCCTGCCTGCAGAGCTCTGCACTGAGGGTGAGGAATGGAGGCAAGTTGCCCGTCGGCTCAGAAACAGCCTCGGAGAGGTGCACTGGCCCTGGGGTCACACCCATCTGAATTCCAGTCCCATCTTTCCACTTACTAGGAAGAATAAGTAAGACTACACACTGAGTTCATTTGGCTTAGCACAGTCCTGGCATATGGCAGGCGCTCGGTTAATGCTGACTGTTCCTAGCTCTTTAGGAACATCCAGGCTGGGGCGGGGGTTGGGGTGCAGAAACCTGGCAACAGCTGTCCGGGTCAGAACAGTCTCGGAGGGCTGCCCGAGGGAGGAGAGAGAGAAAGCGGGCGCTCCCGCCGCGGCCATCCCCCCGCCCCGGGGTGGTCAAAGCCGAGAGTCAAAGGCTGACAGAGCAGCCTCCCTCCCGGAGCCGGGCACTCACTGCAGAACCCCAGGAGGGTCACGGAGAAGCCGCTCTTGGCCAGTGACAACGCGTGGTACTGCATGCGGGGGCTGCGGCCCACGTCTCCCAGCACCACGACAGTAACGTGGCGGGCCGCGCGCCCCCACCGCCAGTGCTTCCACGCCACCAGCAGCAGCGGCGGCAGGAACAGAGACACCGCCAGCAAGACCACGTAGGAGGCCGCCATCTTGGCGGGTCGGCGCCCGTCACGTGACCGCGCTCCCGCCGGCCGGGCGCGCAGTGCGCAGCCGCAGACCGAGCCGCCTAGGTGGGCGGAGACAAGAGAAGCGGGAGCCTGGTTCCCTAAGCGGGGGTCCGCGGAACCTCCGAGGAGCCCCTGGGAGCCAAGCTTTAGTGGTATTAAGGTAAAGTTGTTATTATGTAGGGAGCTAGGAACATTTTTTTCTTTCTTCAAATTTCTAAGATAATTTACAATATAGTGAAATAACAGTTCGTTTGAAGAGTGTATAATGTTAAGAAAAGGGGCAAGATGCCAGAATGCATGCCAGCTGGTTCTATCATATAAAAATCAAAGCGACCCTTTATTGCACGAAGTCAGGGGGTGATCTTTGGAGGATCGAGGAGTGATTTGGGGTGAGGGCAGTTGGGAGCTGGTGGGGAGGCTTATCGTGGTCTGTTTCTCAATCTGAGTGCTTGTAAGGTGGGTGTGGTCCATTTGGGAACATTCGTCAAGCAGTGAACTTAATCATTTTTCAGGATGTATCTTGTGCTTAGGACTTCCCTGGTGGCTCAGAGGTTGAGCGCCTGCCTGCAATGCAGGAGACCTGGGTTTGATCCCTGGGTCGGGAAGATCCCCTGGAGAAGGAGATGGCAACCCACTCCAGTATTCTTGCCTGGAGAATCCCATGGACGGAGGAGCCTGGTGGGCTACAGTCCACGGGGTCGCAAAGAGTCTGACACGACTGAGCGACTTCACTTTCTTCTTGTGCTTGAAGTGGCGATAGTGGTAAAGAGCCTGCCTGCCAAGGCGGGGGTCTGTAGAGATACAGATTCTATCCTTGGGTGGGGAAGATTCTGTAGACGAGGGCAAGGCAACCCACTCCCACAGACAGAGGAGCCTGGTGGGCCACAGTCCATAGGGTCGCAAAGAGTAGGACATGACTAAATGGCAGCACAGCACATGTTGTACTTGAATAAAATGTTTAAAATAGAGAAAAGGAATTCCCTGGAGGTCCTGTGGTTGGGACTTTGCCCTTTCGCTGCTGAGAGCTGAAGGTTCAATCCCTGGTGGGGGAACTAAGATTCCACAAGCAGCATAGCATAGCCAAAAAAAAAAGAAGAAGAAGAAAAATAAATATATATATAGAGAGAAAAAGGACAAGGAAGGAAGCAAAAACCATAATGATGTTAAGTATCCACTGAAACGACCCTGATGCTGAGAAAGATTGAAGGCGGGAGGAGAAGGGGATGACAGAGGATGAGATGGTTGGATGGCATCACCGACTCGATGGACATGAGTTTGAGTCAACTCTGGGAGTGATGGATAGTGAGGCCTGGCGTGCTGCAGTTCATGGGGTCGCCAAGAGTCGAACAGAACTCATCCAGTGTAACAAGGGAGAGTTTCACTAACCCGCCTGTCTCACCTCCCAAGGTAACCACACTAAAGAATTTTGTGTGGGTCTCTGTGACAGCGTTTTGATTTCAAAAGGTGTCCCCTTGAAGTCACCCCACTGCCCTCACCTTGGGAGCTGCCCAGAACCCACAGAGTCAGGTGCAGGGACCACCTGCTCTAGGGGGTTCCCCCCTCCACCCACTCACAAAAAATCAACACAGCACCTCCTCCCTCGATGAGAACCCAGACAGAGCAGCACCAGGGACCCTAAAACCCAGCTCAGGATGTGGCACGTAGCTCATTTGCTTCTCACAATAGCTCTGTGACTCCTGAAGGTCACATCCTTAGTGAGTGTGTGGCAGAGGCAGGGCTTGAAACCCGAGCAGAAGAGGGTGAGGAAGGAGGAGTAAATATATGTAGATGGAGGGATGGGCTGTCTGCGGGCAGCCTCAACCCCCCAGTTTCCAGGGAGGCCCCGCCTTCAGTTGTCTTGCTGGGGTCAGGAGGCCGGAACACAGACCCCACCCCTCCAGGCGCCATCTGTGATGGGACCGGACTGGGATCCGGAGACCCCCGCCTCAGGGGCTCCTTGATGTTAAGCACATCCCTCTCTGTCGGCTGGCTTTCCTGACCTGTAAACTAAGGGAGGGGGACTTTGCACCTGAGAGGCCCCCTCTTGTTCTTATGATCTAAGAGGTTAAGGACCAGGCGCCCCAGCTGCAACAAACCAGGAGCAAACGCCTTGTCCTGGAAGGCGAAACCCTGACTGGGGAAGGCGTTGGGATCCCTTCTCTGGGGAGAGAGGAACAATATGCCACACCAACCCGGCCTGCTTGTCCTGCTTGCCCACTTGGCTGACATCACAGGTGAAATTCAGTCCTTCCTTAGGTCAAGAGGGTATTGTTTCCCTTCTAGATACTGAGGCTGAACCCTGGCGGGATTTCCCAATGGTTGCGTGGACTCTGGCGTGAATCCCTGTACCACCCTAGCTGTGAGACAGTGGGTTAAAATAAGTCATTTACCCCCCCCCCAGAGCCTCAGACTTTACGGTATAAAAGAGGACAAGAGTGGTACCCACGTCAGGAGTTTGTTGTAAGGATTAACAAAGGTGGTGATGGTGACAAGCTTCTCCTGGAACAGTTGTGCTCAATGGCACACCCAAGAGAGCAAATACTGGTTCTTGAGAAATAAAGAAAACCGTATGCTTTTTCTTTTTTTTAAAGCCTTTTCTGCATGAAGCACAGATACAGGGACCTCCCTGATGGTCCAGTAGCTAAGACTCTAAGTTCCCAGTGCAGGGGGCCCAGGTTCGATCCCTGGCCAGAGAACTAGAGCCCCCATGCCGCAGCCAAGAGTTCACATGCAGCAACTAGAGATCCCACGTGCTGCAACCAAGACCTGGAACAGCCAAAAAAGTCAATAAATATGTGATGTGTGCATGCTCAGTGGCTCCATCATGTCTGACTCTTTGCGAGCCTATGGACTGCAGCACGCCAGGCTTCCCTGCCCTTCACCATCTCCCAGAGTTTGCTCAAACTCATGTACATGGAGTCGATGATGCCATCCAACCATCTCATCCTCTGTCACCCTCTTCTCCTCCTGCCTTCAGTCTTTCCCAGCATCANACTCTTTGCGAGCCTATGGACTGCAGCACGCCAGGCTTCCCTGCCCTTCACCATCTCCCAGAGTTTGCTCAAACTCATGTACATGGAGTCGATGATGCCATCCAACCATCTCATCCTCTGTCACCCTCTTCTCCTCCTGCCTTCAGTCTTTCCCAGCATCAGGGTCTTTTCCAGTAAGTTGGCTCTTCAGATCAGGTGGCCAAAGTATTGGAGCTTCAGCTTCTGCATCAGTCCTTCTGATAAATATTCAGGGTTGACTTCCTTTAGGACTGATTGGTTCGATCTCCTTGCAGTCCAAAGAACTCTCAAGAGTCTTCACCACATTTTGAAAGCATCAATTCTTCAGCATCAGCTTTCTTTATGGTCCAACTCTCACATCCATACATGACTACTAGGAAAACCATAGCTTTGACTATATGAACCCATCACTTTGTCAGCAAAGTGATGTCTCTGCTTTTTAATACACTGTCTAGGTTTGTCAGGAATTCCCAGGTGGCACTAGTGTTAAAGAACCTGGCTGCCAACGCAGTAGATTGGCTTTCCTTCCAAAGAGCAAACCTCTTTTCATTTCAAACTTATTTCAAACAAAGCAAAATAAAGCCAAACCAACTTTGCAGTTGCTCGATCAGAGATGTAGCCCGTGGGCCTGGAAAGTCAGGGGTGAGAGGAAAGGATGGTTCCTCTCCCCAGCCTGCAGCCAGCTGGCTGCATGTGCAGGACTGGCCTGACTGTGAGGCTCTGACCCCTGCCTCCCCGACCCCATCCCACCCCACCCCCATCCCCACAATCAGTCCCTGGCAGCTGCCCTTTTCCAAACCCTCTGCCCAGGCCATTCCAGGCTAGAGGATCAGCCCCGCCTCTCCTCTGCTTCTCCAAGGGTGGAGGGGGAGGAGGCGGGAGGCAGGGCGCGTGGGGCGGGCCGGCCTGGGGCTGAAGCGCTCCAGCAGCCTCCCTCAGAAGACCAGCCATGGCCAGCCCAGGGCTCCCGCTCCTGCTCTTGCTGCTGGCGGCCCCACCACTGCAGCCCTCCTGGCTGCCACCGCCAGACACCCCAGAGGGCAAGGCCACCATCACGGGCTTCATCCTCTCCGCGCTGGACAGAGCCACGTCCTTCCTGAAAAAGAGGCTGCCCGAAATCAACCTGGACGGCGTGGTGGGGTTCCGGATGCTGGAAGGTGGGTGCACTCTGGTTGGCCTGGACTGGCCACCGAGAAGGCAGTTCTCAGCCTGTCACCTGCCTGCTCTGCACCCCGGGACCAGCCCACCTTCTGATCCCCAAATACGATGCTCTGACTATAAGGAAAGAGGGGCAGAGGGTGGCTGGCCCTTTTTAGGGGGTCTAAAGACCCTGTGTGATCAATTAATTTCTTTTTTTAGAAGCAGGAAGGATTCAGAGGCCACTCAAGAAAAGATTTGGAAATTATTATTTTCCAGGGAAGAATGATTCATTTGGCAGTCCCTCCCTCCTGACATGCCAGGGCTTCCCGATGGCTCGGTAGGTAAAGAATCCACCTGCCAATGCAGGAGACACAGGAGACGCGGGTTTGCTCCCTGGGTCGGGGAGATCCCCTAGAGTAGGAAGTGGCAACCCACTCCAGTATTCTTGCCTGGAGAATCCTGTAGACATAGGACTCTGGCAGGCTACACTATTTGGGGTCACAACTGGGCTATGAAGCATATCCCCTCCAGACATGCCAGGACCAAGGCTAGCAGAAAGAGTGTGCCCTGTGAGTGTGCCCTTCCCAGCTCCCCCTACATCCAGCCAGAGCCGCCTGAAGGCTCCGAGAAAAGAGCCAAGTGTTTGTTCAGCTTTGAGGGATATAAGATCCCCGAGGAGGGGTCTGGAGACAGGCCAAGGCAAACAGGTAGCCACCCCCCACGCTCACCAAGGGTTTCAGGGAGCCCCTCCCTGACCCCAGCAACAAATCCCGGGCTCCGGCCAGCCCCACTCCTGTGTTGCCACGGCAACCTTCCACACACCAAGACTCCGATCCCAGCAGGAGGTGGGGCTCTGGGACCTTCTGCACTTTGTCCTTGTGGCTGCCCCACGCCGCTGACCCCCACCCCCAGGCTGCATCCTGGAGACCCTTAAGACCCTGGTCCCCTCCCCTCCAGGCCAGGATCAGGGTGGGGTCTCCTTCATGTAACCCTGGTCCCATCTTATAACTCCTCTGTTGTTGTTTAATCACTAAGTCCTGTCCGACTCTTTGTGACCGTATGAACTGCAGCCCACCAGTCTCCTCTCTCCATGGAGTTTCCCAAGTAAAACTACTGGAGTGGGTTGCCATTTCCTTCTCCAGGGGATCTTCCCCACCCAGGGATCAAACCTGCATCTCTGGTGTCTCCTGCATTGGCATGCGTGNAGGAGAGGGAGAGGGAGAGGGTGGGATGATTTGGGAGAATAGCATTGAAATATGTATACTATCATGTAAGAAATTAATTGCCAGTCTATGTTTAATGCAGGATGTAGGATGCTTGGGGCTGGTGTATGGGGGTGATCTGGAGGGATGATGTGGGGTGGGAGGTGGGAGGGGGGTTCATGTCTGGGAGTGCATGTAAAAAAATAAATAAATACAAAAAAAATAAAAAAAATAAATGTACAGCCCAAAATAAAATAAAATATATCTTAAAAAAAAAAAAAAGAAGTCATGTGCTATGGGCATGTGATCACTCCCACTGTCTCAGCATGCTCTCAAGTGATCCAGTGCCTTGCCAGGATAACCTGCATCATTATTGCTCTGTGGCTGCATGTCAAGTGGAACACAGTGTTTTTACTTGATTAAGGATGAAAGGATTTTACATTTTAATGTCATGGTCTCCCATCAGGATTTATATGTATGTACTTCCTTGGGTTAAATAAAAGACTAGGGAAGATACCAGGTCTATCTTTTCTAAGGAGTCATTCTAATCCCTCAAAATCTCTAGTGCCAATTTTGATATACCCCCAAAAGATCAAAGTGCCTTGTTCTCAAAGATGCCTATCTCAACAGAACATCTGTTTCATACCAGGAGAGTTTTCACTGAGGGGTTTTGGTGATAAGCACTGCAAGGAGTAGTTACTGTCACAGAAAATTTTAAAGATACGTACAGAGAGATTGTAAATTTTGCAAAGGTTGAGACAAGACTCTCTTGAAAATCATTACAAACCTTAAGGCTTAGGGCAGTGTTTGGAACATAACTGGCTCTCAGTATTTATTTACATGTTTGAACAAATAGTACTACTTTGAGAAAATCAGCTAGTAGAAGCCTGGGACCAGAGCAGAGGAAAAAAGGAAAATTACTACTGCAGGGGCTTGCTTAGCAAGAGGAAAAGTCACAAAGAGAGGGCACCAGAAGAGTACTCTCTTCATCCCATTCGACAAAGATTAGATCTAAGAGGGGCTGGAGCTGGGAGAATCTCAGTGACAGAGAGTGGCATCCCAAGGTCCCACAGCTCCAGACTAAGCTCCTGTCCAACGTTTCCAACAGAGAAGAACAATCAGCAGATTGACAAATTCTTCCATTTACACCCCTGAACAAATAAAGTAATTGTATCTTTGTCTTTAACCTAACAAATCATAGTTTGATTACAGGTCATTAGTAACCATTAATACATGAAACTGTTTACATTTCACTAGTATATCTGAATTATAGCCTCACCTTTCACATTAGCTCAATCAAGCTTCCAAAAGGAACCCCACCCCCCCTACTATTGGGGCCTCAAGCAGGACCTAAACTAACAATTAGCCTCTGGAATTCAACTATGATGCAGAAGAATTCATTATTTTAGTTCACTGCAGATCTCCCTAGTGTAGATTACAACGAGCCATTCCCTTTAGAGTGGAGGCATGCTCTCTGTGCCCAAAGAGCTTACAACTGCCTCTCTCTGAACTTCCTCAATTATTCCCAATGGTGGCTAATGCATTGGCCAGCAACACGGGCCTGGTTGTGTGTCACTAGTGCAGACAGTCCTAAGTTCACAACAACACAATGGCTGATCCGAGTGCAGATAAGGTTGTCAGACACTGCAGTGACAGGAAGAGAGTTTATCTGGCAAAAAAGTAGAGGCAAGGTTGAGAATATATATATATTCTTATATGTACATGAGAATATGTGTGTATATGTATATATTTATACACACATATTCTCATATATATATATATGGGTTTCCCTGGTGACTCAGCTGGTAAAGAATCTGTCTACAATGTGGGAGACCTAGGTTCAATCCCTGGGTTGCGAAGATTCTCTGGAGAAGGGAAAGGCTACCCACCCCAGTATTCTAGTATTCTGGCCTGGAGAATTCCATGGATTGTGTAGTCCATGGGGTCTCAAAGAGTCAGACACGACCAAGTGACTTTAAATATATATGTATACACACACACACACACACACACACACATATGTATGTCATCCAGGTAGTCCAGATTTATTTTTTTTTAGAATGCATTTGGGGCTCTGAATTATCCCTATGAGAAGCCAAGACCTTGAAAAGAACTGGAAAACTGCCAAGCCTCCATTTCACTTCGTGCCAAGCAGTCATAGAGGCACATGGAGTGATTAACAGAAATTAACGATCTCAGAAATGTTTGAGGACTTTCTAATATAACAATTGTCATCTGGGAGCAAATCCATGGTCCAGCTCATCTAATGTTCAGTTGCTTCAAAAAATATCCCCTAGGGAATGCCACTTTTGACTACTAATGTGCTGAATCCATGGGATTAAAAGGGGCTGCTAACAAGACAAATAACGGAAGCCCACATATGGCTAAAACCATTTTTACTTTTTATTCTAGGTTAGCTACCAAGCTCAGGACTCATGCTTAGCTCAACATGGACAATGACAGCACACAGTTCCCTGTTGTTTAAAAATCTCTCTCAAATAAACTGCCCCACTCATTTCTATATCATTCCTGTCAAAAAGTTAGATTATGAACAGCACAGTAATAGTAGAAAACGCAGACTCTAGAGTCAACTTCTGTTTTCAAATCCTGGCTTTTCCACTTACTAGCAAGATGACCTTAAGCAAGTCACATAGCCTTTCTACACTTCACTTTTCTCACCTGTAAAACAGAGATAATAAGGATGCCTACTTTATCTAGAGATTATAAAACTCAAGTTGGTAACTAATGTTTAGAAATTCTTTAGTATGCTTAAACATGGTGCCTATTAAGTGCTCAGGAAATGTGAATGGCTATTGTTTACCTTCTTTTTCCTCCCCCTACCAATCAGGGCCACCATCTTTGCCAGAACCATTGTCACTACCACCTTCCCCCCCAACCCCCACCAGTACCCACAGGAAGATAAGGAAAGTAAATCTCCAAGATGGACTTTTTTCTGAAGTCAACAAACTAAGTCAGGTAGGACTAACCCATTTATCTTCTGACGCATACCATCATCCCTCCCTGGAGCACTTCATCCCTCTTCCCTTCACCTTCCTCCTCCTCATCCATCAGGTCCCAGTTTAGCCATCTCCTCCTTCATGAGCCCTCCTGCATCATCTCACAGTGCCTTGTCTGTCCCTCATCACAGAACTTCTTGGACTGCATAATAACTGCCTGTGTTTGTCTGTGTCCCCCATGAGGATCTGAGTTCCTTTAACAGAAGAGTCTAGGTGTGTCTACTATACTTCTGCATCCCCAATACAAAGCACTGGTCTGGTGAAGTCACTCAGTCGTGTCCGACTGTTTGCGACCCCGTGGACTGTAACCTACTAGGCTTCTCTGTCCACGGGATTCTCCAGGCAAGAATACTGGAGTAGATTGCCATTTCCTTCTCCAGGGGATCTTCCCTGACCCAGGGATCGAACCCGGCTCTCCCACATTGGAAGCAGACGCTTTAACCTCTGAGCCACAAAGCACAACACACAGTAAATGCTCAGTAAATGCTGGGTAAAGGAAGGGATGAATGGCAGACTCCCTTCATGGCAATCTGCTGCTACATCTTAAAGTCTTGTTTCTCTTTGGAGCACAATTTAGGCAATCAAAGATTGCAACACATGACTTCAGGCCCTATACTGCTATTACATAATTTTAACCTGTCATTGAAACCTCAAGGCAATCTTAACCAAGTTCTAACAGAGTCCATTTCTGAAGAAAGTAGCTTAATTTGTGAAAATAATGCCTTGCATGGAACTTATGTTAATACATGCATACACATTCATTTCATACCTTATGCTTATTTACGAACCTTAACCCCTTAGCATTTTGAAAGGGCACAGTCTTCTTACTTTGAAAGTGCTTTTCAGCAACATGTGGACTTGATGAGATATGATAAAAAGCCAGTATTCATCCATGCAATTTTCCCTCCAAACAAGCACTTAATCTTTTCACTCTGAACCATAGCTTTCTCACTTGCAGCCTTAGTGCTCTTGGAAATTTTGAGTCTAACATGATACAGACCCAAAACATGACCAAACAACCAAATACTTCAGTCCTTCCCTCCCCTCCCTCTCAGAGGAGGCAAAGAAGGCATAAAAGTTGGAAGCTTCGGGGAAATCTATTCACAGTTCATCTAATCGTATCTCATTAAAGTACTATCACTGAGGAGAAACCAAATAAAACTCAGCCCTCCCTCCAATCAATACTGTATTAGAATGCACTGAAAACATGATTTGGTTGGTAGGAATGATTAAAAAAAAACGTACACTGAAACTACAATGAAATATGCGAATACTGGAGTGGGCTGCCATTTCCTTCTCCAGGGGATTTTCCCAACCCAGGGATGGAACCCGAGTTTCCTGCATTGCAGGCAGACGCTTTATCCTCTAAGCCACCAGGGAACCCATACTGAAATATACTTGCTATTAAAATAAGTCAGACAGAAAAGTGTAAATTTTTCTAGGGCAATGAAAGAGCTGAACTCTACCTCACATCACAAATACCCACAAGGTATTATTTAAAAACAAACCCTGCTTTCTTATTATCTTAAGAAAACACATGAAGGAATTTAACTTGTATGGAGTTTATATCAATATATAAAGCTAAGGTTGTTTAATTTCCTTGGGACACAAATGCCTGACACATCCTTATTTATAGACTGATGGAGAATATGCATAAACATATAAACATACACATAAATATACAGTTTGCTTTCTTCTCCTGCTAAGTCATTGACCACCTTTTCTGTTTCATTTCCCTATGAAAAATATTTATTTGGAAACTCTTCTTTCCTCATTCTTTTTCTCAAAAGGGACTCTTCTGTCTTCCTCTTCACTCTGTCTCAGAGTTCTTATCTACATCTGTTACAAACTCCACTTCAAGGGAAAAATCTCTGATGATTCTCTTTTCTTAAATAAAAANTTCCAGAATGCCTGTCTCTTATACACATCTATCCCCACAATCAGTCCCTGGCAGCTGCCCTTTTCCAAACCCTCTGCCCAGGCCATTCCAGGCTAGAGGATCAGCCCCGCCTCTCCTCTGCTTCTCCAAGGGTGGAGGGGGAGGAGGCGGGAGGCAGGGCGCGTGGGGCGGGCCGGCCTGGGGCTGAAGCGCTCCAGCAGCCTCCCTCAGAAGACCAGCCATGGCCAGCCCAGGGCTCCCGCTCCTGCTCTTGCTGCTGGCGGCCCCACCACTGCAGCCCTCCTGGCTGCCACCGCCAGACACCCCAGAGGGCAAGGCCACCATCACGGGCTTCATCCTCTCCGCGCTGGACAGAGCCACGTCCTTCCTGAAAAAGAGGCTGCCCGAAATCAACCTGGACGGCGTGGTGGGGTTCCGGATGCTGGAAGGTGGGTGCACTCTGGTTGGCCTGGACTGGCCACCGAGAAGGCAGTTCTCAGCCTGTCACCTGCCTGCTCTGCACCCCGGGACCAGCCCACCTTCTGATCCCCAAATACGATGCTCTGACTATAAGGAAAGAGGGGCAGAGGGTGGCTGGCCCTTTTTAGGGGGTCTAAAGACCCTGTGTGATCAATTAATTTCTTTTTTTAGAAGCAGGAAGGATTCAGAGGCCACTCAAGAAAAGATTTGGAAATTATTATTTTCCAGGGAAGAATGATTCATTTGGCAGTCCCTCCCTCCTGACATGCCAGGGCTTCCCGATGGCTCGGTAGGTAAAGAATCCACCTGCCAATGCAGGAGACACAGGAGACGCGGGTTTGCTCCCTGGGTCGGGGAGATCCCCTAGAGTAGGAAGTGGCAACCCACTCCAGTATTCTTGCCTGGAGAATCCTGTAGACATAGGACTCTGGCAGGCTACACTATTTGGGGTCACAACTGGGCTATGAAGCATATCCCCTCCAGACATGCCAGGACCAAGGCTAGCAGAAAGAGTGTGCCCTGTGAGTGTGCCCTTCCCAGCTCCCCCTACATCCAGCCAGAGCCGCCTGAAGGCTCCGAGAAAAGAGCCAAGTGTTTGTTCAGCTTTGAGGGATATAAGATCCCCGAGGAGGGGTCTGGAGACAGGCCAAGGCAAACAGGTAGCCACCCCCCACGCTCACCAAGGGTTTCAGGGAGCCCCTCCCTGACCCCAGCAACAAATCCCGGGCTCCGGCCAGCCCCACTCCTGTGTTGCCACGGCAACCTTCCACACACCAAGACTCCGATCCCAGCAGGAGGTGGGGCTCTGGGACCTTCTGCACTTTGTCCTTGTGGCTGCCCCACGCCGCTGACCCCCACCCCCAGGCTGCATCCTGGAGACCCTTAAGACCCTGGTCCCCTCCCCTCCAGGCCAGGATCAGGGTGGGGTCTCCTTCATGTAACCCTGGTCCCATCTTATAACTCCTCTGTTGTTGTTTAATCACTAAGTCCTGTCCGACTCTTTGTGACCGTATGAACTGCAGCCCACCAGTCTCCTCTCTCCATGGAGTTTCCCAAGTAAAACTACTGGAGTGGGTTGCCATTTCCTTCTCCAGGGGATCTTCCCCACCCAGGGATCAAACCTGCATCTCTGGTGTCTCCTGCATTGGCATGCGTGTGTGCTGTCATGTCAGTCGTGTCCAACTCTTGGCAACCCTATGGACTGTAGCCCACCAGGCTCCTCTGTCCATGGGATTCTTCAGGCGGGAATACTGGAGTGGGTTGCCATTTCCTACTACAGGGGATCTTCCCAGCCCAGGGATCGAACCTGCATCTCCTGCATTGGCAGGTGGATTCTTTACCACTAGCATCACTTGGGAAGCCCTGTTGCTGCGCAAACTGCCCCAGGATTTAGCTGCTTGAAACAACAATTATCTCCTGGGTTATGTGTGTCAGGAATCCAGGAGCAGCTTGGCTGAGAGGTTCTGACTCGGGGTCTCGTGTGAGGTTCCCATCCAGGTGGTGGCCAGCACTGTGATCATCTGAAGGCTTCCCTAGTGCTGGCAGAGCTGCTCCATTCGCACACAGGCCTGGTGGGTTGGTGCTGGCTGGCGGCCGGAGGCCCCGGTTCCCCACCACGTGGGCTCCTCCAGGGACGGCTTGAGCATCCTCATAGCTCAACGGCTGCTTCACCCAGAGCAAGTGAACCAAGAGAGAGCTGGGCGGAAGCCTCAGTGTCTCTTACCAGCTCAGTGGTAAAGAATCCACCTGCCAGTGCAGGAGATGCAAGAGATGCAGGTTTGATCCCTGGGTCAGGAAGATCCCCTAGAGGAGGGCATGGCAACCCACTCCAGTATTCTTGCCTGGAGAATCCCACGACAGAGGAACCTGGCGAAGAGTCGAAGACAACTGAGAGACTGAGCACATGCTTGGAAGTCCTGTGTCGCCGTTTCCCCGGTTTCATGCTGGTTTCACTGACTGGCCCCATTCCAAGCAGGAGCGGGCCGAAAGGATGGGCCCTCCTTCTAAGGATCCTGCCTGCATTCTCAACCTTCCTGGGAGAGAGGAGGGGGGTTCACATTCTGGGAGGGGTCCAGTGATAAGAGATTGCCCATCGATCTCCTGGGTCCTCTCTGCTTGGGGCTGGACAGGCAGACACTGACCTAAGAGAGCAAAGGGTCCCTCCAGCTGCTTCCAGCTGCCTCAAGGGGGTTCCAGAATGCGGCAGCAGCTGCCACACATGCAGGGAGAAACAGGAACAAGCCCAAGGACCTAGGATCACCATGAGGTCAGGTTGGGCTCACCTGGTCTCTCTGATGATCAGCAACCCTCCTAGGACTCCATCTACAGGTTCAGCCAAACGATCTAGAACAAGGCTTCAGAACTAGACTGCCTGATTCAAGTTCAGAGAGGGAGCGGAGTTGGGGGAGGGGACTTACGGAGCCCATCATCCCGCCAGACTTGCTGAGCACCCTCCTTAAAACTTGTCCACTCTGCTCCACGCAGTGCCCAACCTGACAGCAGCTGCCCTACCTCATCTCACTTCTCAGCTCTGCACTGAAGCTCCCCCTCACATCTCCTCTCTTTCTGGCTACCCCATGACCTTCTCTTCCAGTCACGCCATCCTCTCCCACCCCTTCTGGGCCACTACTAGTCCACAGGGCACCTCTGTGAGAATTACAAAAAGGGACCACCTTTCTTGAGTCACTTGACTGACATCTGCTAGAAAATTATCTTAAAACACATACAAACCCATGATAGGGATGTGTGTTGCACTTGTGCAGTGTACAACCTGCTCAACTGTACACAATGGCCCTCCACTCTGCAATTTAAGTCTCTCCCTCATTTTTCCCTAGTGGACCACAAAGCCTAAGTCTCTATAACAAATGGTAATAGCTAAACGTTATTAAGTGCTTTTTTTTTTTTTTCACTCTGGACAATGCTAAGTCCTCTATACGCATTACTGCTAACTTACTTCAGTCATGTCCAACTCTGCAATCCCATGGACCTCAGCTCACCAAGCTCCTCTGTCCATGGGATTTTCCAGGCAAGAGTGCTACATTGTGTTGCCATTCCCTTCTACAGGGGATCTTCCCAACTCGGGGATTGAACTCGCATCTCTTAACGTGTCCTGCACTGGCAGGCAGGTTCTTTGCCACTAGTGCCATGCATTAGCTCATTTAATCTTTATAACCCCATCTCCAAGAAGTAAGGAATATCATTACTCCCATTTTACAGATGGAGAAAGTGAAGCAGAGAGAAATTAAATGACTTTGTCAGCTCACCCAGTGAGAAAGCATTAGAGACAGAATCTGAACCCTGCCCCCCCGCCCAGAAGTCAAGCTCTTACCCACCACCTTCCCTCACTCTGACCACCACTCCCCGCCCCTCCAGTACCCAGCTGAGCTCCACAAAGGCCTAATTTCCAATAAACTCAGCAAATATTTTCCCCTCAAGAGCTGGAAGAAGCAGAGAGGCTCAGTATGCATTATAACTGGGAGTATATTTTCCTGTCCATGTGGTTTGTCCAATGTTGGGATGAATGAACTCTGCTTCCCCCTTGCAGTGCAGCTCAGAGGCGTTCAAGAGAAGTGGGCACGGGACTCCCAGCTGCAGCCGCTCAGTCTGCGTGTGGGCAAGCTGGTGGAGAAGTTGGCTCCTCTCCTCCATGATTCCATCTTCTACCTCAACCTGAGTGACCCCGAGTACCTGAGACGTAAGAGCATGGGTGGGGTCCTGTTTCTTCAGGAGCACAGACAGCTTCTGGGGGTGTCCACTGAAACCGCCTGGTGCAGCTTCAGTCAGTGTCAGGGAGGCTCTGGGAGGACCTGTAATCAGCTGCCCCTGTGGGGTGGGGGGAGGTTGGTCATCCTTGACTTCAGCTTCAGATGGCCTCTCCCACCCACGGAGGGCAGGTGGAAGGTAGGGAGCGGCCCTCTCTCATTTTTTCAGCTCATGTCCAGTCTTGGGGTCAAAGGATCATCCCAGACCAGAGGAGAGGGAGGGTCGAGATCTAAGAGGTAATCTGGCCCTTTGCACGGCAAACTGTGCATCTTGCCAGTGTTTCTTCTCACCCTAGAATGCAGAGCCTCTGTCTCCTTGTCAGCCTGGAGTCATCCTACCAAGGGGCCCCTCCCTGTAAGCCCTGGCCTGAGTTGTTCCTGGGTGGGGGCAGTGGGGGGTATAAACCAGCTCCTTGTGTGGTCCAGCCTTACCTCCCAGGCTCCCTCTCCCAGGTCCAGGAGGGTAGGTGGGGAGATAACTGGCCCTCCCGAGCATCGGCCTGCTTCTCTGTATGTGGGGTGCTCCCCCCTCTCCCCTGGAGGAGGAAATGGCAACACACCCCAGTATTCTTGCCCAGGAGATCCCGTGGACAGAGGAGCCTGGTGGGCTACACTCCATAGGGTCGCAAAGAGTCAGACACAACTTAGCGACTGGGCATACACCCTCTCCCAGGCCTGGTCCCTAAGACCATCCCAGCCTGGCTCATCCTGAGGTTGGTTCTGTAAGAGCTCCATGTTCTAATAGAACCAAAGGAGGCAACTAACCCTACCTAGAAGCTTCCATGGGGTGTGGTAGATTTACTCAGAGCCTGTCCCAACATGGTTCCTAGTGATTTTTTAAAAATCAGATAAAAAGCTTTCTGAATATTTCAAATGCAGTGCTCAACCCTCAGGCAATGCTCAGAGCCCTGAAGGCACCCGAGTGCAGTCAGGGCTGCCAGGGGAGGGACAGCCAGTTCCTGGGCTCAGAAGCACAGGAGCCTGGGGGGTGGTTAACCATGGCACGGCTCACTGCACCTGTGTCTCCCCCCAACTCCCTCCTCTCTACAGAGTTCCAGCTGACCATCGAACCTGGGTTTTGGAAGCTTCCACGTGCCTGGACTCGCACTGAGGCCTCCATGGTCTATCCGACTTTTGAGCAGGAGGACTCCTTCTCAGAGGAGCTCAGTGACTTGTGCCTGGTGCAGCTGCTGGGAACCGGGTGGGTCCCCTGGACCTGCCTCACTTCCTGAAGACCCCAAAGCGCCTGCCTTCCGCCAGTCCTCTGGTCCCACTTGCTTCCCAAAGCCCCAGCGCTGTGCTGTGCCAAGTTGCTTCAGTCAGGTCCAGCTGTTTGTGACCCTATGGACCGTAGCCCACCAGGCTTCTCTATCCATGGGATTCTCCAAACAAGAACACTGGAGTGGATTGCCATGCCCTGCTCCAGGGGATTTTCCCAACCCAGGGATCGAACTTGCATCTCTTATATTTTCTGCATTAACAGGCGGGTTCTTTACCATTAGCACCACCTGGGAAGCCCCCAAAACCCCAGGGGTTTGGGCAAAACGAGGTGCCAGCTCCCCTGAGAGCTGTTCCTTGTCCCACCTCCCATCTCTGATTTGGCCCCCACCTCCATCTGAGGCTTCCGGCCCACTCCAGACACCCACCTCTATGCCTTGCACCTCCCAACTGACTGGTCTCCCCACACCAAAGGGGTCTTTCCGAAAAGCACATCTGAACACCCCACCCCGGGGTGAAGCTTCCTTGTTCTCAGGTAAAGCCTCAACTCCTCTGTCCTCCCCTGGTAGCTCAGATGGTAAAGAATCCGCCTGCCATGCAGGAGACCCAGGTTCAATCCCTGGGCCAGAAAGATTCCCTGGAGGAGGAAATGGCAACCCACTGCAGTGTTCTTGCCTGGAGAATCCCATGGACAGAGGAGCCTGGTGGGCTACAGTCCAGGGGGGTCACAGAGAACTGGACACGACTGAGCGACTAGCACTCCCCTGCACTCCCAGGTCCCCAGGGGCCTCTGGTCAAGCCCCTGGGGCCTCTTTTCAGACCCTCAGACGCACCTGCTCCCTCCCACTGCAGGCCTTTGCCCCTGCCCAGAAGTCGCCTCTGTGGGATCTCTTCGCCTCCCCACTGCCTCACCCCAGCCCCTGTGCTTAAGTAACTGCTCACAATTAGGCCAGCTCCAGTATCCCGCTTCCAGAACCTTCCCTGACCCCGTAGCAGGAAGCTGACCTCCCACGGTGGACCAGTTCTCCTCGCCAGGCGCAGTTCACACTTGTTTTATGGTTCTGCAGAACAAAGGCAAACTGCATCCAGCTAAGAGAACAGGTTCCAAAAATCAGGACAGGGCTGTAAGTCCCAGAAGGAAGGACCCAGCCTTGCTGCGCTCACCATTTTATCCTGCTGTGCAGAAGGCTTGGAGGAAACCCTCCAGGGCCAGCCCTAGGTGCGGGGGCCCATGGAACCCATGAGCAGAAGAGGCAGCAGGTGCCCAGGCCCCCGCCGTCTCAGCGTCCTTCAGAGAGGTGTTTGGGCCAGGACACAGCTGGGCTTGCAGAGCGGTCTGCTGCAATGGGGGACCTGCCCCATCCCGTCTATGGGGCAGGCCTGGCACAGCGGGTGTGGGGAACAGGCCGGGCCCAGGGATCTGCTGTTTAGGGCAATTCTGGGAAAGATGGTACTGGGGAGTCCCACGGAGAAATGAGATGTCATAGCCCCTGGTGGCTCCCCCCAACCCTCCAGTGTCACCTCACTGTGCCAGAGGGACCGATTCAGCCGGTCCAGAAAAGGACATGTGTTTATCTGGCTCAGCTGCGAGCCTGGACCCTGCTGGGGGCTGTAGTAACTAGAGGGGGAATCAGGACCTGGGAAGGCTCCAGGCCCCCAGGCTTGATTCAGGACGCTCTTAACAGCCCGGAACCACTTCTCCCGCAGGACAAACAGCAGCCAGCCCTGCCAGCTCTCCAATTTCTGCAGAAGCCTCATGACCAGGCCCGGCTGCTCTGGCTACTGCCTGTCCCATCAGCTTCTCTTCTTCCTCTCAGCCAGAATGGTAAGTGCCCGGCATAGGCCCAGCCACAGCCAGAGGAGGAGAAAAGATGACCAGAAGGCACTCTCGACAGTGTGGTTTTGCACGTTCACACCTGGAAAATAAGTGGGTTTTAAACCTGTGCTTCAGACCTCAGGAGTGGGAAATTGCATGCCATTCATCGGCTGTGAAATCCAGCCAAAGTGGGGGCAAGGTTGGAGGTGGTAGTGTTGAGGTTCTGTTGGACAAAGAGCTTTGCATGCTGAACTGGATCACAGGGCATCAGCGAACCAGAGAAGGGCTGGGAGAGGAGCCGCAGAAGAAACTCAGTAAACAACAGACGGAAAAGGTCTTAGAACAAAGTCCGTCGCTAGCTGCTTCCAGAAAACCAAGCCAAGACCAAAAGAGATCCATCATCCCCTCCCTGTGCCCAACACGCTTTAACCCCAAGCACTCACATTTTGCTAAACACTCATTTTATTTTATTTTGGCCTCACCACATGACTTGCAGGATCTCAGTTCCCTGACCAGGGCCTGAGCCCAGGTCACAGCAGTGAAATCATCTGGGTCAGGAAGATCCCCTAGAGGAGGGCATGGCAACCCACTCCAGTATTCTTGCCTGGAGAATCCCACGACAGAGGAACCTGGCGAAGAGTCGAAGACAACTGAGAGACTGAGCACATGCTTGGAAGTCCTGTGTCGCCGTTTCCCCGGTTTCATGCTGGTTTCACTGACTGGCCCCATTCCAAGCAGGAGCGGGCCGAAAGGATGGGCCCTCCTTCTAAGGATCCTGCCTGCATTCTCAACCTTCCTGGGAGAGAGGAGGGGGGTTCACATTCTGGGAGGGGTCCAGTGATAAGAGATTGCCCATCGATCTCCTGGGTCCTCTCTGCTTGGGGCTGGACAGGCAGACACTGACCTAAGAGAGCAAAGGGTCCCTCCAGCTGCTTCCAGCTGCCTCAAGGGGGTTCCAGAATGCGGCAGCAGCTGCCACACATGCAGGGAGAAACAGGAACAAGCCCAAGGACCTAGGATCACCATGAGGTCAGGTTGGGCTCACCTGGTCTCTCTGATGATCAGCAACCCTCCTAGGACTCCATCTACAGGTTCAGCCAAACGATCTAGAACAAGGCTTCAGAACTAGACTGCCTGATTCAAGTTCAGAGAGGGAGCGGAGTTGGGGGAGGGGACTTACGGAGCCCATCATCCCGCCAGACTTGCTGAGCACCCTCCTTAAAACTTGTCCACTCTGCTCCACGCAGTGCCCAACCTGACAGCAGCTGCCCTACCTCATCTCACTTCTCAGCTCTGCACTGAAGCTCCCCCTCACATCTCCTCTCTTTCTGGCTACCCCATGACCTTCTCTTCCAGTCACGCCATCCTCTCCCACCCCTTCTGGGCCACTACTAGTCCACAGGGCACCTCTGTGAGAATTACAAAAAGGGACCACCTTTCTTGAGTCACTTGACTGACATCTGCTAGAAAATTATCTTAAAACACATACAAACCCATGATAGGGATGTGTGTTGCACTTGTGCAGTGTACAACCTGCTCAACTGTACACAATGGCCCTCCACTCTGCAATTTAAGTCTCTCCCTCATTTTTCCCTCCTGGACCACAAAGCCTAAGTCTCTATAACAAATGGTAATAGCTAAACGTTATTAAGTGCTTTTTTTTTTTTTTCACTCTGGACAATGCTAAGTCCTCTATACGCATTACTGCTAACTTACTTCAGTCATGTCCAACTCTGCAATCCCATGGACCTCAGCTCACCAAGCTCCTCTGTCCATGGGATTTTCCAGGCAAGAGTGCTACATTGTGTTGCCATTCCCTTCTACAGGGGATCTTCCCAACTCGGGGATTGAACTCGCATCTCTTAACGTGTCCTGCACTGGCAGGCAGGTTCTTTGCCACTAGTGCCATGCATTAGCTCATTTAATCTTTATAACCCCATCTCCAAGAAGTAAGGAATATCATTACTCCCATTTTACAGATGGAGAAAGTGAAGCAGAGAGAAATTAAATGACTTTGTCAGCTCACCCAGTGAGAAAGCATTAGAGACAGAATCTGAACCCTGCCCCCCCGCCCAGAAGTCAAGCTCTTACCCACCACCTTCCCTCACTCTGACCACCACTCCCCGCCCCTCCAGTACCCAGCTGAGCTCCACAAAGGCCTAATTTCCAATAAACTCAGCAAATATTTTCCCCTCAAGAGCTGGAAGAAGCAGAGAGGCTCAGTATGCATTATAACTGGGAGTATATTTTCCTGTCCATGTGGTTTGTCCAATGTTGGGATGAATGAACTCTGCTTCCCCCTTGCAGTGCAGCTCAGAGGCGTTCAAGAGAAGTGGGCACGGGACTCCCAGCTGCAGCCGCTCAGTCTGCGTGTGGGCAAGCTGGTGGAGAAGTTGGCTCCTCTCCTCCATGATTCCATCTTCTACCTCAACCTGAGTGACCCCGAGTACCTGAGACGTAAGAGCATGGGTGGGGTCCTGTTTCTTCAGGAGCACAGACAGCTTCTGGGGGTGTCCACTGAAACCGCCTGGTGCAGCTTCAGTCAGTGTCAGGGAGGCTCTGGGAGGACCTGTAATCAGCTGCCCCTGTGGGGTGGGGGGAGGTTGGTCATCCTTGACTTCAGCTTCAGATGGCCTCTCCCACCCACGGAGGGCAGGTGGAAGGTAGGGAGCGGCCCTCTCTCATTTTTTCAGCTCATGTCCAGTCTTGGGGTCAAAGGATCATCCCAGACCAGAGGAGAGGGAGGGTCGAGATCTAAGAGGTAATCTGGCCCTTTGCACGGCAAACTGTGCATCTTGCCAGTGTTTCTTCTCACCCTAGAATGCAGAGCCTCTGTCTCCTTGTCAGCCTGGAGTCATCCTACCAAGGGGCCCCTCCCTGTAAGCCCTGGCCTGAGTTGTTCCTGGGTGGGGGCAGTGGGGGGTATAAACCAGCTCCTTGTGTGGTCCAGCCTTACCTCCCAGGCTCCCTCTCCCAGGTCCAGGAGGGTAGGTGGGGAGATAACTGGCCCTCCCGAGCATCGGCCTGCTTCTCTGTATGTGGGGTGCTCCCCCCTCTCCCCTGGAGGAGGAAATGGCAACACACCCCAGTATTCTTGCCCAGGAGATCCCGTGGACAGAGGAGCCTGGTGGGCTACACTCCATAGGGTCGCAAAGAGTCAGACACAACTTAGCGACTGGGCATACACCCTCTCCCAGGCCTGGTCCCTAAGACCATCCCAGCCTGGCTCATCCTGAGGTTGGTTCTGTAAGAGCTCCATGTTCTAATAGAACCAAAGGAGGCAACTAACCCTACCTAGAAGCTTCCATGGGGTGTGGTAGATTTACTCAGAGCCTGTCCCAACATGGTTCCTAGTGATTTTTTAAAAATCAGATAAAAAGCTTTCTGAATATTTCAAATGCAGTGCTCAACCCTCAGGCAATGCTCAGAGCCCTGAAGGCACCCGAGTGCAGTCAGGGCTGCCAGGGGAGGGACAGCCAGTTCCTGGGCTCAGAAGCACAGGAGCCTGGGGGGTGGTTAACCATGGCACGGCTCACTGCACCTGTGTCTCCCCCCAACTCCCTCCTCTCTACAGAGTTCCAGCTGACCATCGAACCTGGGTTTTGGAAGCTTCCACGTGCCTGGACTCGCACTGAGGCCTCCATGGTCTATCCGACTTTTGAGCAGGAGGACTCCTTCTCAGAGGAGCTCAGTGACTTGTGCCTGGTGCAGCTGCTGGGAACCGGGTGGGTCCCCTGGACCTGCCTCACTTCCTGAAGACCCCAAAGCGCCTGCCTTCCGCCAGTCCTCTGGTCCCACTTGCTTCCCAAAGCCCCAGCGCTGTGCTGTGCCAAGTTGCTTCAGTCAGGTCCAGCTGTTTGTGACCCTATGGACCGTAGCCCACCAGGCTTCTCTATCCATGGGATTCTCCAAACAAGAACACTGGAGTGGATTGCCATGCCCTGCTCCAGGGGATTTTCCCAACCCAGGGATCGAACTTGCATCTCTTATATTTTCTGCATTAACAGGCGGGTTCTTTACCATTAGCACCACCTGGGAAGCCCCCAAAACCCCAGGGGTTTGGGCAAAACGAGGTGCCAGCTCCCCTGAGAGCTGTTCCTTGTCCCACCTCCCATCTCTGATTTGGCCCCCACCTCCATCTGAGGCTTCCGGCCCACTCCAGACACCCACCTCTATGCCTTGCACCTCCCAACTGACTGGTCTCCCCACACCAAAGGGGTCTTTCCGAAAAGCACATCTGAACACCCCACCCCGGGGTGAAGCTTCCTTGTTCTCAGGTAAAGCCTCAACTCCTCTGTCCTCCCCTGGTAGCTCAGATGGTAAAGAATCCGCCTGCCATGCAGGAGACCCAGGTTCAATCCCTGGGCCAGAAAGATTCCCTGGAGGAGGAAATGGCAACCCACTGCAGTGTTCTTGCCTGGAGAATCCCATGGACAGAGGAGCCTGGTGGGCTACAGTCCAGGGGGGTCACAGAGAACTGGACACGACTGAGCGACTAGCACTCCCCTGCACTCCCAGGTCCCCAGGGGCCTCTGGTCAAGCCCCTGGGGCCTCTTTTCAGACCCTCAGACGCACCTGCTCCCTCCCACTGCAGGCCTTTGCCCCTGCCCAGAAGTCGCCTCTGTGGGATCTCTTCGCCTCCCCACTGCCTCACCCCAGCCCCTGTGCTTAAGTAACTGCTCACAATTAGGCCAGCTCCAGTATCCCGCTTCCAGAACCTTCCCTGACCCCGTAGCAGGAAGCTGACCTCCCACGGTGGACCAGTTCTCCTCGCCAGGCGCAGTTCACACTTGTTTTATGGTTCTGCAGAACAAAGGCAAACTGCATCCAGCTAAGAGAACAGGTTCCAAAAATCAGGACAGGGCTGTAAGTCCCAGAAGGAAGGACCCAGCCTTGCTGCGCTCACCATTTTATCCTGCTGTGCAGAAGGCTTGGAGGAAACCCTCCAGGGCCAGCCCTAGGTGCGGGGGCCCATGGAACCCATGAGCAGAAGAGGCAGCAGGTGCCCAGGCCCCCGCCGTCTCAGCGTCCTTCAGAGAGGTGTTTGGGCCAGGACACAGCTGGGCTTGCAGAGCGGTCTGCTGCAATGGGGGACCTGCCCCATCCCGTCTATGGGGCAGGCCTGGCACAGCGGGTGTGGGGAACAGGCCGGGCCCAGGGATCTGCTGTTTAGGGCAATTCTGGGAAAGATGGTACTGGGGAGTCCCACGGAGAAATGAGATGTCATAGCCCCTGGTGGCTCCCCCCAACCCTCCAGTGTCACCTCACTGTGCCAGAGGGACCGATTCAGCCGGTCCAGAAAAGGACATGTGTTTATCTGGCTCAGCTGCGAGCCTGGACCCTGCTGGGGGCTGTAGTAACTAGAGGGGGAATCAGGACCTGGGAAGGCTCCAGGCCCCCAGGCTTGATTCAGGACGCTCTTAACAGCCCGGAACCACTTCTCCCGCAGGACAAACAGCAGCCAGCCCTGCCAGCTCTCCAATTTCTGCAGAAGCCTCATGACCAGGCCCGGCTGCTCTGGCTACTGCCTGTCCCATCAGCTTCTCTTCTTCCTCTCAGCCAGAATGGTAAGTGCCCGGCATAGGCCCAGCCACAGCCAGAGGAGGAGAAAAGATGACCAGAAGGCACTCTCGACAGTGTGGTTTTGCACGTTCACACCTGGAAAATAAGTGGGTTTTAAACCTGTGCTTCAGACCTCAGGAGTGGGAAATTGCATGCCATTCATCGGCTGTGAAATCCAGCCAAAGTGGGGGCAAGGTTGGAGGTGGTAGTGTTGAGGTTCTGTTGGACAAAGAGCTTTGCATGCTGAACTGGATCACAGGGCATCAGCGAACCAGAGAAGGGCTGGGAGAGGAGCCGCAGAAGAAACTCAGTAAACAACAGACGGAAAAGGTCTTAGAACAAAGTCCGTCGCTAGCTGCTTCCAGAAAACCAAGCCAAGACCAAAAGAGATCCATCATCCCCTCCCTGTGCCCAACACGCTTTAACCCCAAGCACTCACATTTTGCTAAACACTCATTTTATTTTATTTTGGCCTCACCACATGACTTGCAGGATCTCAGTTCCCTGACCAGGGCCTGAGCCCAGGTCACAGCAGTGAAATCACAGAATCCTAACCACTAGACTGCCAGGGAAGTCTCGCTAAATACTAATTTTAAACATATATTTATTTACATACAAAGCAGAGCTTGCTATCTCTATTCAAAAATGTTACTCAATGCCCAGAAATTCCTAATCAAGAAAGGACTTGTTGATTTTAATAGCTTTTTTATTATTATTTATTTGCAAATTGTCACAGCCCAGTGTTTTTGTAAACACAATAAAAGCCAAATTACAAGGAAAATTGTGATTATTAGATTCAGCAGATAGAAAATTAGTCTGACATATTGCTGTAGCAGTTTTTAAAGCCTGTTCTCATCACCCGTCCTTTTCTCCATGTGGTGAGACCAATCTGCAGCCCAGGCCCTTTTTTTTCTTTTAATTGGAGGATAATTACTTTACAATGTTGTGTTGGTTTCTGCTGTACAACAACACAAATCAGTCATAAAAAAAAATATATATATATATATATATATCCTCTCCTTCTTGAGCCTTCCTCCCCTCCCCCCATCCCACCCGTCTTGGTCATCACAGAGTACCAGGCTGGGCTCCCTGTGCTATATATCAGCTTCCTACTAGCTATTTGTTTTACACACGATAGCATATATATGTAAATGCTCCTTTCTCAGTTTGTCCCACCCTCTCCTTCCCCGGCTGAGTACACAAGTCCGTTCTCTATGTCTGCATCTATATATATATATATATATATCCTCTCCTTCTTGAGCCTTCCTCCCCTCCCCCCATCCCACCCGTCTTGGTCATCACAGAGTACCAGGCTGGGCTCCCTGTGCTATATATCAGCTTCCTACTAGCTATTTGTTTTACACACGATAGCATATATATGTAAATGCTCCTTTCTCAGTTTGTCCCACCCTCTCCTTCCCCGGCTGAGTACACAAGTCCGTTCTCTATGTCTGCATCTCTATTCCTCTCCTGCAAACAGGCTGATCAGTGTTATTTTTCTAGATTTCCATATGTATACATTAATATATGATATTTGTTTTTCTCTTTCTGACTTACTTTGCTCTGTATAACAGGCTCTAGGTTCATCCACCTCACTACTTGCCTCACGTTCATTCCCTTTTTATGGCTGAGTAATATTCCATTGTATATTTTTACCACACCTTCTTCACCCATTCATCTGTCGATGGACACCTAGGTTGCTTCCACATCCTGGCTATTGTAAATAGTGCTACAGTGAATGCTGGGGCACATGTGCGTTTTTTGGATTGTGGGTTTCTCAGGGTGTATGACCAAGTAGCGGGATTGCTGGGCCATGTGGTAGTTCTATCCCTTGGAATCAGCTTGCAGTGACAGCAGCTAACAGCTTTAGAGAGCCCCCTGGTGTCCGGCACTCCCACCCACGCCAGTGCCCCTCTGGTGCAGCACCCAGCAGTCTCACTTTCTTCTCCCCATGAAGACCCTGGGGCTCATGCTATGAGCTGCAGGGTGTCCCTGATTTCAGGCAAACACACACACAACACAGAGTAGGGCTGCCAGGCTTGGCAAATGAAAATACGGGATACCCAGGCAAATTTGAACTTCAGATAAACAATGAATACATTCTTAGTATATCCCCAAGATATCATGGAGGCTCATGATAGGTTAACTTAGGTGGTAGAGGTCACACAGCTCCTAAGTGGCTGAGTCAGGACTTGAGCCCAGCTCTCTCCATCCCCCCATGACTAAGCCTCCCATGGCTGGGAGCGCGGATGGGGAAGAAATTTGGGGAAAAAGGAGAAAGATCTGCTGTCAAAGGCAGCAGCCACTTGCAGAACCATTTCAGAATAGCAGGTGTTTCCCTGTGACAGAGCGCGCATCTGCCGCCCACTCTCCGACTTGTCTCTCTGTTTGTTCCCCCAGAGGGGGTGCACCAGAGGGCTGTTCCGCCAGAGCCAGCACTACATGAACATCTTCTGCGCCAACATGCTGGACCTGAACCGGAGAGCCGATGCCATCGGATATGCCTACCCGACCCGGGATGTCTTCATGGAAAACAGTGGGCCCCACATTCCACTCTAGGAACAGAGCTGCAGGGTGTCCCTGATTTCAGGCAAACACACACACAACACAGAGTAGGGCTGCCAGGTTTGGCAAATGAAAATACAGGATACCCAGGCAAACTTGAACTTCAGATAAACAGTGAATACATTCTTAGTATATCCCCAACATAGCATGGGCTATACTTAACTTTTTATTCATCATTTTTTTGAAACTCGAATTTAAGGGCACATTCTGTATTTTTTCTGCCACTGTTTTGACTGCTTCCTGCCCCCAAAAGCTGAGCCAGTGATGGAGCTCTGGACAGACTGACCAACTAGGTGACTGGCAAGCGGACCCTTAAAGCCTGAGAGAGGAGACTGAAAGAGGCATCCCTGGTGCCTGCTCCTTTGCTTGGGCGTCCAGGCCCCCATACTGACCCTGACTCTTGAGCAGCCCTGACTGAGGCCCTAAGTGGATGCAGGACTCGGGTCAGGGGGCCCCTGCTCACTAAGGCAGGCCCTCAGGGCTGCCTCCTTCCAGCCACTGTGCGGTTTGTAGCTGCACTGGGTCTTCACTGATTTTTTTTTTTTTTCTTTTTTTTGGCAAGGGCTTTCTCTAATTGCAGTCAGCTGGGGCTACTCTTCCTTGCAGTTTGCAGGCTTCTTATTGCAGTGGCTTCTCTTGTTGCAGAGCACAAGCTCTAGGGTGAGCTTCAGTAGTTGCAGCCTGCAGGCCATCAAGCACAGGCTCAGTAGTCGTGGCACATGGGCTTGGTTGCTCCGAGGCATGTGGAATCTTCCTGGACCAGGGATCAAACTGGTGTCCCCTGCGTTGGCAGGCGGACTCCGATCCACTGCACCACCAGGGAAGTCCCAGCCACGGTGCTGAGTGCCCACCTCCTGGTGCTGCTTCTCTCTAGCAGATGGCACCATGGTGGCCCTGGGGAGGGGGAAGAGGTGGGCCTGGGGGGGCAGGCCTGCAGAGCGTCCCCTGTCTTTTTGCTTCCAGTCGTGTTCTGCGGGATGAGTGGCTTCTCCGACTTCTACAAGCTCCGGTGGCTGCAGGCCATTCTCAGCTGGCAGAAGCCGCAGGAAGGATGCTTCGGGAAGCCAGGTGAGCTGCACTTCCTCCCTGACTGGAGCGAGGTTGCGGCGGGGGGGGGGGGGGGGGGT
>SJYX01008524.1:0-68604 GCA_006410675.1 Oreotragus oreotragus | reverse complement strand
CCTGGGTTGGGGGTGCTGGTCTTCTAGGCCAGGTGGGGAAAGGATGCAGTGGTGTTAGGGATGTGGAGAGAGACATGCACCATGCGTGTCCACGCACACATGTGCACACAGACACACACAGGTGTTGGGGATGTGGCAGCAGACAGGTGCTTGCAGAAACTTCCGGTAGTGCCTCCAGATTCAGGAGACCTGTGTTGCTTGAGGCGTTGTGAAGAGGAGGGGGCTTGCTGCTGCTGCTGCTGCTAAGTTGCTTCAGTCGTGTCCGACTCTGTGCGACCCCACAGACGGCAGCCCACCAGGCTCCCCCATCCCTGGGATTCTCCAGGCAAGAACACTGGAGTGGGTTGCCATTTCCTTCTCCAATGCATGAAAGTGAAAAGTGAAAGGGAAGTCGCTCAGTCATGTCCGACTCTTAGCAACCCCATGGACTGCAGCCCCCAGGCTCCTCCATCCATGGGATTTTCCAGGCAAGAGTACTGGAGTGGGGTGCCATCGCCTTCTCTGAAGAGGGGGCTTAGCCAGTAGTTTTTTCAGTGTTTATTTATTTAGCTGCACCTGGTCTTATTTGCCACACATGGGATCTTAAGTTGCAGTGTGCAGGATGTTTTTTTTAAGTTGTGGTAGGTGGGACCTAGTTCCCTGACCAGGGATGGAACCCAGGCCCCCTGCATTGGGAGCTCAGAATCTTAGCCACTGGACCACCAGGGAAGTCCCAGCCAGTAATGTTTAAAAGTCCATTGACTCATTTTACACCAGAAACTAACACAACATTGGAAAGCAATTATACCCCAATTGAAAAAAAGAAAAACAGAAATACCAAAAAAAAAAATCCATCTTGAGAAGTTCACCTTTTACTCTGCTCCCAGCTGCTGAAGATGAAGAATTACCTAAAGCCATTCAGTACCAACAGCAGTTTTTGAGAAGAGTGAAGAGGCGAGAGAAACAGTTTGCAGGTAATGAAAATACCCAAGGGAACTTCTTCTTGTCAAGAGGCCCTAGAAAAGATACACACAGCTCACACTCCAGGAAAACAGGCCCCCAGCACCACTGAGGGGCCAGACTGGAGGGTCTTTGTGTTTGAGAGCTGAAGGGAAGGGGAGGAATCGATGATGCCCTCCTCTTTGAAAGTGGGGAGTCCAGAGATGCTGTCTCCAGTGATGGGAACATAAAAGAGATGTTTAAGTGTATTTTACACTGAACGTCACAGAGGTAACCCCTCTTGGTCAAAGTCTAATCAGGAAAACAGAACCTGAATTGTGAACTTCAGCATAGGGAATTGAATATAGGGAACTCATCTCAGAGGCGCTGCAAGAGCTGAAAACAGAAAAGGTAAGAGAACACAGAGGTTAGCCACTGCAGGACGCCCCTGTCCTCCCTGGATGCAGAGCTGGAGGGACCATGGGAGGAGCAGAGCCTGTGGAGGCTGGATGCAGAGGAGAGGGGGTGGAGGGAGAGACACCTGGCTTCTCCCCTCATCCCACCTGTGCCTGCCTGTGGTGGGCAAGGCAGTCTGGTAAACGTATTGAATAGTTTGGAGGGGTTGGTGCACTGGGATTTGGAGTAAAGAAGGGCAGAAGAGGGATCTTTGAGCCAGTGGACAAGTGACAAGCACAGTCCTGGGGGCCACATGTCCTGGCATTCCCAGTTTACACCTGCCATCCTGGAGCCCTTTTATTTATTTTTTGGCTGTGCCACATGGCTTATGGGATCTTAGTTCCCTGACCAGGGATCCAACCAGGGTTCCTGGCAGTGAAAGCCTAGAGTCCTAACCACTGGACCTCCAGAGAATTTCCCTGGAGCCATTATGAACAGCGCCCCCTTCCCTGGCAAATGTGTCCCAGTTGAGATAAGTTCGCTATGTTGTCAGTCCATCAATGTAGAGAAACAGAACAGGCTATGACTATTAATGCATTCCAGATGGTGCTAGTGGTAAAGAACCTGCCTGCCAATTCAGGAGACAGAAGAGACGCAGGTTCGATCCCTGGGTCGGGAAGATCCCTGAAGAAGGGCATGGCAAGCCACTCTAGTGGGCTTGCCTGGAGAATCCCATGGACAGAGGAGCCTGGCGGACTACAGTCCATAGGCTCAGAAAGAGTCGGACAGGACTGAAGCCATTTAGCACAAAAAAAAGATCTCTTTTATAATTATTAATAAAAAATAAAATAACTGCAAGGCAAGAGCGGAAAGGGAGGTGAGCTGGCCAGCACAGAGATGTCCAGCACACACTGGGGAATGATTCCAACAACTAAACGCCTCACTAGGAACCCCACCACGGCTTCATCATCTACCTGCAAGTGACAAGAGAGGAGAGTGACGACGGGTTTGTTTTGTAGCTGCCACCAAAGGCTGGGCTTGTTGGGGGGTAGAGTTCTCAGGAGACCTCCAGGGCCCCTTGCCTTGGCAAGGTCTGCCTGACCCAGGGGCTGGGGCTGCCTGTAGCCAGCGGTAGAGGACCCGCTGTGCACTTCTGGAGAGCTGGCTGCTCCCTGGAGACTGACAACTAGACACTAGGACCGCCCTGAGGGCTGGAGAGGGAGCTGCAGAAATCCTACAGCCTGAGTTCCTTCCTGGGGCCCCTGCAGGTTGACCAGCAGCCCAGGAAGCTGGGAGAGGCATGTTCCTTCTTTCACTTATGACATGCACACCTGTTGACTAAGGGCACCGGATTTGAAATCAGACTGTCTGGGTTCAAATCAGCTTTTGCCTTTCTTTGCTGTGGGAGTTGCTCAATCTCTCTGAGCCTAAGTTTCCTCATCTGTAAAATGGGAACCAAGCAGTGCCTCATTCATAGGGGATTTGGGGGGTCAATTTCAGATCATCATGCAACGTGCTTCCCACGACATTTGTCCTATGAAGGTGGCCAGTAAGCATGGATTGCCAGGGTTAGTAATTAGGCTCCTTGAAGTCTGCATTCTCTCTCCCTCAGAGGGGCAGTCCCTTCTCCAGAGGAAAGTAAAGTCATGGCTGCCTTCAACCGGCTCAGAGACTAAAGGTGGACAGCTCGTTTTGAGCTCAGAAGACTCATAATAAGAGGCCATTATAAATAATGTCAAAGGAGCTCCTGGCCCAGGTTGCTGTGTGGACAAACATGGGACCAGGTAGGCCCCAAGCAGGACTGAAGGAGGCTGTCAAGTAGAAGAAATGAGCTATAGAGTCTCCAGGGTTGAAATTTCAGCTCTGCTCCCAGAGTCTCTGTTTCCCCATCTGTGAAATGGAGCCATTGGGTGCTGTTCTAGAAGGTCTCATGCAGGTCCTGAGCACAGGGGACGGTGGAAAGAACTGGACCAGGATGTGGCCTCCAGGAAGGGGCTCTGGAGCTTGAATCACAACATAGAGTCACCCCTGCCTGTGTAAGGAAGTCTTTCTGACAAGACATAACCTCCCAGATGAGGTTCCAACTGGCTGAAGACATTTCTTCCCAGAGGGGAGACTTTAGCAGCCAACATTCATGGAGGTTGGCAGGTGGGTGCCCAGCCCTGCAAGGGAGATCTGGGGACACCAGGCTGGCTGGGAGAATATCTGAGAAGTTCTCACAGTGGAGCAGTGGCTGCCTGCTGTGCCCCCTCCCAGGACTCACAGCAGGACCTCTGTCTGTCTCCCCAGACGGCTGCTCCTCCCACAACACAGCCATGGCTGTTGCAGCCCTGGGTGGCTTCCTCTATGTCCTGGCGGAACACCCCCCAGCAGAGGGAAAGCTGCGGCCACCCACAATGACACCACCCAACCAGCACTGACACAGTTCCATGCCTGCCACCACCAGGAAGATGNAACACAGCCATGGCTGTTGCAGCCCTGGGTGGCTTCCTCTATGTCCTGGCGGAACACCCCCCAGCAGAGGGAAAGCTGCGGCCACCCACAATGACACCACCCAACCAGCACTGACACAGTTCCATGCCTGCCACCACCAGGAAGATGAAGCCCACACCTTTAGTCCATCGTATTCTTAAGTCCTGGGGTGCAGGTCACATCCTGAGGCAGAAGCAGCTGAAGCAAAGAACCCAGGGTCATCGCTGTCCCTCTTTCCCTCGGGGAGCTGAGCCGGGGAGGTGGGGCCGGGATGGACCCAGGTGAGGGAGCAGATGAATAAATGTAGAGCGCAGTTGAGCTGGGTGTTGGGTCTTGGTTCTCAGCCTTTCAGACTTCTAGGGCTCCGATTCAGACACAACTGAAGTGACTGGCACACACGCACATTACACTTATAACAACTTGGCAATGGAGTGACAAACATCTCAGTAGGAAGAAGAATAAAAGTCAGAAACGGCAAAGACTGCCTGTCACCTGCAACTCCTGGTTGACTGAGAACAGGGGATTTCCTGGAAGTTGGCAGCAGACCAATTTGTTTCCTGGTGAATTTTTGGCACCTGAACACTTGTGCTGGCTCCTGTGTGGCTTGTGCATTACAGAGGCACCAAAAGGCCATCTTAACCCGCGACGCTGTCTTTGGCTAGCTATATAGGACATTATGTGGACAACTGGAAATATCTGAATGTGACCCGTGGATTAGTTAATAGAATTCTATCGGTATGAAACATCCTAGTTTTACTTGACCACCCACAATAACACCACCCAAGCAGCACTGACACAGTTCCATGCCTGCCACCACCAGGAAGATGCTTATGTAAGAAAATCCTCACAAAGGANTGGAAATATCTGAATGTGACCCGTGGATTAGTTAATAGAATTCTATCGGTATGAAACATCCTAGTTTTACTTGACCACCCACAATAACACCACCCAAGCAGCACTGACACAGTTCCATGCCTGCCACCACCAGGAAGATGCTTATGTAAGAAAATCCTCACAAAGGATACATAAAGTGTTAAGGTGCGATACATAAAAAGTGTCTAGGCGATGCTTCATGATGTCCACAGCTTGGCTGAAATGGTTCCAGAAATGTGTATTATGAATGAAGCGCAAACGTAACAGTTGGTAAAGACAAGTAAAATGTACACAGAGGTTCTTTACACTACTTTGTCAACTTTTCCGTAGACTTCAATATTAAAACAACGTAAAATGTTCCCGCCATCCCAGAACCCCGCCCCCTCTAAAAAAATTAAAACAGCAAGTTATCAGGAAGATATCTCGCGATATCCGAAGAAGTACAAATGCTTCAGAGCTAAGAGCTGCCACCCGTGGTAGGTCCTGGGTCACGTGGGGCAGGCTCACGTGACCGGAGGTCCGAGTCCAACATGGCGTCCTCCATGGGTCGCTTCCTTCTCTTCTTCATTGCGCTGCGCGGCTTCCTACTGGAAGCATCCGGCGACCTCGGCTCGGGGTGAGTACAGCTCTGGCGGGGGCAAGTCCGGTTGTGGAGAGGGGCGGTCCCCCAGACCGGGGCACAGCACTCCGAACTCTTGTGTGCCCCCCCAATCCCCGCAGGGCCTCCCGCGACGACGACGTGCTCCTGCCCTACTCCCGCGCGCGCGCGCGCCTCGCCCGGGACTGCACAAGAGTGCACGCCGGCCGCCTGGAGCACGAGAGCTGGCCGCCGGCCGCCCAGGCCGCCAGCGCCCACCGCCCCTCCGTGCGCACCTTCGTCTCGTACTTCGCAGACCGCGCGGTGCCCGGTCACCTGACGCGAGCGCCCGAGCCCCTGCGCACCTTCTCGGTCCTGGAACCCGGCGGACCCGGCGGCTGCGCGTCGAGGCGCCGCGCCACTGTGGAGGAGACGGCGCGGCCGTCTGGCTGCACCGTCGCGCAGAACGGCGGCTTCTTCCGCATGGAGACGGGCGAGTGCCTGGGCAACGTGGTGAGCGGCGGGCGGCGGGTGAGCAGCGCCGGGGGGCTGCAGAACGCGCAGTTCGGGATCCGCCGCGACGGGACTCTGGTCACCGGGTGAGGAGGCAGGGTGTCCGGTAACTGTTTAGGGCAGAGGGCCTGAGAGTCGAGAGGTAGCCGTGCCGCTGTGTTCAATCGCCTAACCACGCTGAGCCTCCGTTTCCGCATCTCCAGGAAGGGGAAGGTAGTACCTTCCTTGTAGAGTTTATTCGTCTTCCAGTTTGGTACGCTTCCTGCTTTGTGTCGGTCTGTGTGCTGTGCACCGGGGGTATGGCTGTAAACAAGCAAACAGTTTTTGCTTTCAAAAAAGAACACACATAGCCCCCATTACTAGTGAAAAATTAAACAAAATCCAGAGAGATAGTTAATATAAATGTATATAAACAGTGAAGCAATGAACAGGATGAACTGACTGTAAATAGAGAGTTGAGTTTAGGGAAGGTAATCAGGAAAGACTGGTCTGAGAAGGTGACCTTAAGCACATGAGAAAATTAATGTGAAATTTAATCACAGGTCAACCAGGGTCAAAACTGGAGGGAGAGCATTGCTGCCAGAAGGGACAGCAGGTGCTAAGGCTCAGAGGTGGAGAGGGGCTTGGTGTGTGAGAGACGGAACGAAGGAGGAAAGTATCAGAGGAGACCAGACTGATTTTGGTCACTTAAGAGCTTGCTCTGACCCTGCCGGACACTAAGCAGGTTGAGCCATAGTGGAAGCAGGGAGGCCAGTTAAGAGGCTGTTGCAGGCGTCAGGTGGTAATTTGGCTGGGGTGACGGCCTGAGAGATTGAGGGCTACAGGTGGACTTGAGATCTATTGAGGTTGGTTGTTTCTGTTAAGTGAAGTGTAGACTGGGATATGTGGACTGTTTGCAAAGATTGCTTCTAAGACCAGGCAGGTTCCTGGGCATCAGGAGGAATCCAGTAGCCAGGCAGGGGGCGGGGATGGGGAGCCCCACTACACACAGTTTGCTGCTGCTGTTGACTGAATCTCACTGCTTCCCTGTGTCCAGATACCTGTCTGAAGAGGAGGTGCTGGACACTGAGAATCCGTTTGTGCAGCTGCTGAGTGGGGTTGTGTGGCTGATTCGCAATGGCAGCATCTACATCAATGAGAGTCAGGCGGCTGAGTGTGAGGAGACCCAGGAGACAGGTGGGAAGGGGACACTGAGTACCGTAAGATGTGGGTGATGAGTGGCCGGCGGGGGGGAGGGCGTGTTGGCAATAAGTCTTTTGAAAACAAGTGTGGTAGGGGAAGTCTTTCCACGAGTATCATTCTAGGTATTGGGAATCCGTGGGGATCCCTGCTTCATGAAATGTATAAAAAAGGAAATATATAGTATACTAAAAAAAAGTGGTTAGCACTAAGACAGAAGAAGTTGGAGGAATGGAGTTATACACAAGGCAGTAGAGGAGTGTTCCTAAAATGTCTGTGGACCAGCAGCATCAGCGTCACCCAGGATCTTGGTATAAACACAGAACTTCAGTCCCTGCCCCTCTGCCTTGAAGCTACAGAATCAGAATCCCTTCTTGGGGTGAGGCCCAAGAAGGTGTGTTCTGAGGAGCTCCCTGGGTGATTCTGATTAACATTGGATTTTGAGAACCACTGAGATGTGAAATACTGGGGCAGGGAAGGTCTGCCGTGGCCTAGGTGTTTAAACGGGCTGTTTTAGATTGTACGGTCAGGGAAGGCCTCATGGAGGAGGTGGCGTAGCTCAGAAGGAGCAAGCCTTGAGAAGAGCTGGGGAGGAGCCCAGTCTGGCCGGAAGGAACAGAAGGTAACTGCAGGGAATTGTGGGGAGACCGCCAGGAGATGGGGTGGAGCAAGCAGCCCAGGGAAGTCACGCCAGGCATCCGTAAGGCATTTGGAGTTTGAACTTGGGACAGTGGAGGCTATTGGAGTGTTTTCGCCTGGAGGTTGATCTTGCTTGATTTACGCTGAAGAACAGCCCTTTGCCTGCTCTGTGGAGGTGGACTGGGGCGGGGTTCTGGGGCAGGCAGATAGCTGGGTGCACAGGCCTAGAGGTGCAGAGTGGTGTCAGACTGGCAGGAAGTGGCAGGCAGAGCCCAGAAGGCCTCCCGAAGGGCCAGGCGGTCAGCCAGGCTGCGTCTCCTTCAGGTTCCTTCAGCCGATTTGTGAACGTGATCTCAGCCAGGACAGCCGTGGGCCACGACCGGAAGGGGCAGCTGGTGCTCTTGCACGTGGATGGGCAGACGGAGCAGCGGGGGTGAGTCCTGCTCTGAGGAGCTTCAACCCACCATCAGCTGCCCTTCTGACCCCCAGGTGTGCCCTGGGGATCTTCACACCCACCCGTCCCTTGTCTTCCCACCAGCAGAGGGTCCCTAGGTGTGTCCCACTCCCACGAACTCACCACCTTCCACACATTTGCTCTCAGTCTCCTTGACTTAGGGCCTCATCTCTCCTGAGCTCTGGTTGGGGTGAAAGGAAACTATCACAAAGTATCTACTCACAAAGCCGGGAGTAGACCTGGGTCCCCATTCTAGCTCTGCCGTGTGCTGGCTCTGTGGCCGTGGACAAGTTGCTTGGCCCCTCTGAGCTTGTTTCCCCCTCTGTAAAGTGAGTGGCTCTGCTGCTGCTGTGTAACAGATTGGCACAGGCAGCTCTGATTTGTTAGGCTGGAGTTCTGTAGGTCGGGAGTCAGCAGAGAGCAGCGTTGCTCAGCCAGGTTCTCTTATTCAGGGTGTCCCACAGACAGCATCCAGTTCTTGGCCAGATCGGGGGCTTATCTGGAGCTTCTGGGAAAGAATTGTCTTGGCAGCTCACTCAGGTTGTTGGCAGAATGCAGTCCTTGGAGTTATAGGACTGAGGTCTCTGCGTCATTGTTGTCTGGGGGCCTCCGCACTCATGAGGCCGCCCACGTTCCTCCTTGTGTGTATACCCTCCTGTTGTATATCTTCAGGGTCCAGAGCTGTGTCAAATCCACCTAACCCCCTCGTATTTCCAGTCTCCCTCACTTCGTCTTTTGCCTTAGCCTGAGAAAGCTCTCTGCTTTTAAGGGCTCCTGTGATTCCGTTGGGACCACTCAGATCATCCAGGACAGGGTCCCCATGTGTGGACAGTTGTGCTGTGTACCCTAACACGATCATGAGGGTGATCCCTGGATACAGTCATAGCTTCCAGGGATTTGGACAGGGCACCTTGGGCAGGGGGAGCACTTAGAAATTTGCCTGCTGTAGCAGGTGTGTGATACTGTCCATTAAGATGCACTAACCCGGAAGCAGATACCGCAAGCTCAGCAGTGCCCATCTTGTGCCACAGCATTAACCTGTGGGAGATGGCAGAGTTCCTGCTGAAACAGGATGTGGTCAATGCCATCAACCTGGATGGAGGAGGCTCTGCCACCTTCGTGCTCAACGGGACCTTGGCCAGTTACCCTTCTGACCACTGGTAAGCCCACCAGAGCCCCCTTGCTGAAGTCCAAGGCCAGGCCTGTTCCCGGCTGTCTCATTCAACAAATACTGAGTGCCTGTCATTTGCCAGGCTCTGGGGGTTCAGTAGAGAAGCCGAGATGCCAGCTTCCCGCTGGTTACAGGAAGTGGTATACATAGTGTACCAGCCCTGTCCAGGGCCAGTGAAAGGGGCAGGTGATGATCAGGAAAGACCTGAGGATAGAGAATCATGAGCTGAGAGCTGGAGGGTGCAGAGGTGACCGGGCCCAGAACAGTGTGTGCAAAGGCCCTGGGTTGGGAAGCACCTATAAAAGGCTGGTTCAGTGGGTGATCTGAGGGGTGGCCAGCACCGCAGCCTCTCTTCACACTCCTGTCCCCCTGCAGCCAGGACAACATGTGGCGCTGTCCCCGCCGCGTGTCCACCGTGGTGTGTGTGCACGAGCCCCGCTGCCAGCCACCAGACTGCAGCGGCCACGGGACCTGTGTGGAGGGGCGCTGCCAGTGCACGGCGCGCTTCTGGCGGGGTGCTGCCTGCGACGAGCTGGACTGTGGCCCCGCCAACTGTAGCCAGCACGGGCTCTGCACGGAGAGTGAGTGGTGGCTCTGTGGGAGGCAGCTCCGGCCCGGGTGCCCCGCTCTCGCGGCCCCCTCTCAGCCCAGCCCAGCCCTCACCCGGCTTTCTTGGTCTTGTCTTGGCAGCTGGCTGCCGCTGTGAAGCTGGATGGACAGGGTCCAACTGCAGTGAAGGTAAGCGCCCCCAGGCCAGCCTCCTCCCTGGCACCCCTTGGAGCTCTCGGGCGGGGGTGATCCTGGGAGCTGCAAGCCTCAGCTGCCTTGATCCCCGCCTCCTGGTCCGCTAGTCTCTTCGCTCTTGTCTCCCGCTTTCGCCCCATGTGTAAATCACCATGTCAGTGTCCTGCGGCTGGCGCAGCAAGAGCCCACTAACTCGGGATGGCCACAGTCCTTTGTTCTCCCACAGTTCTGGAGGCCAGCACTGCATAATCAAGGGCTCAGCGGGGCCCCACTGGCCCTGAAAGCTCTGGGGGAGGGCACTCCTGCCTCTCCCAGCTCCGGTGGCCCCAGCGCGCCTCGGCTGTGGCCGCCTCACTTACCTCTCCCAGCTCCGGTGGCCCCAGCGCACCTCGGCTGTGGCCTCAGCCCAGTCTCTGTCTCTGACTTCACAGGCACAGCCTCCTCCCTTGTCCGGGGCCAGTCTCCCTCTCTGTTATCTTACATGGACCCCAGGCCCCTGGGATTTGGGTCCATCTTAAATGCAGCAGGCTCCCCATGTTGAGATCCTTAATTGCATGTGCAGAGACAGTATTTCCAAATAAACTCACACTCATGGGTTCTGGAATTGGAAGCTGGCTCTGGGAGGACACAGTTCAGCTGTGTCCTGCAGGACTGCGGTCACCTGGGGCTTAACTCCTTAGCGGCTGTGTTTGGCACTGAGTGGAGAGTCTGCACTCCCCAGCATGGCCAGCCAGGCCGTGGGTGCTCCGGCCACGCCCCCCTGCCCACCCCATATCTGGCCCGCGGCAGCCCCTCCAGCCCGCTGCCTCAGTGCTCCGCTGCTGCCGCACTCTGCCCCCTCCCTCCAGCGCACGCGTCCTCACGCGTCCTGCACCGCCTGCCTTCTGGCTCGCTGGCTGCCTAGACCAGAAGCCGCTGCCCAAGCAGAGCAGATGCTCCATGAGGGCATGGCCTCAGGCCTGCCACGTGGCACATTCTCCGGAACTGCCTTTTGGGAGAACATGTGAACCAACAGGGCCCCTGGGGGTGACGAAGATGCGTTTGCAGTCCCCTGGGCCCCAGCCTGGGGTGGGAGGGCAGGGCCCGGTCTGGCAGAGACACCTCCCTTCCCCCACCCCAGCTTGCACCAATGGCTTCTTCGGGGAAGACTGCACCCAGAAGTGTCGGTGTCATAATGGAGCCACCTGTGACCCTGAGCAGGGGACCTGCGCCTGTCCCCCTGGCTTCACTGGAGACACCTGTGTGCAGGGTAAGCGGGAAGGTCCCCTGAGTCAGCCAGGAGGGAGCCCCACCCAGGGGGTGCTCCTGCGTCGGCCCGGCTCTGCCCACACCCGGGCGCATCCTGGCAGTGCAGAGAGAGGCCTGGCCACCGGGGCCCCCACCGCTGTCCTCCTGGCTCCTCCCCGCAGAGTGTCCGCTCGGCTGGTACGGGCCAGGCTGCCAGAGCCCTTGCAAGTGTGAGCACCAGTGTCCTTGCGACCCCCAGACTGGCAACTGCAGTGTCAACTGGTCACCCACCCTGAGCAGCCTCTTCTCCCAAGGTACGGCCCCTCTCAGGGCCCCCCCGGGAGCAGGAGAGGCCAGACCCCTCTCCTCCCAGCCTTCAGCCTCTCCTTGGCCTCTTGCAGTGAAGGAATGTTTCCCACCTCCTGAGGTCACTGTGCGGGCAGGAGAACTCTCCCTTCTCACCAGGTAAGTGCTTCGGTGGGACCTGGGGCAGGGGTGGGAAGAAAGCCCCCCACCCCTCCGCCTTCGAGGTGTAGCCTCTGCTCAGGGCCCAGGCAGGGCTAGGAGGTGGCTGCTAGGCACCCAGGTGACAGTTCTCTGGCGTAAGCTCAGGGAGAGTCCCAGCTGATGCGGCCACCTGAGCTGTTCAGGGAGACGCTGAGCAGGACCCTGGCCACCTCCGCAGTGACATCAAGGGGGCTGGGTGTGGCCTTGTTTTCTCAGCTTTCGGTGCAGAATCTCTGAGCAATTCACGTCATTTCTGCAGCACCTGGGGGTGTTCACCCCTTGTGTGGGGTCTTTATTTTCTAGCGCAGGTCTTCAACTTGGCATCCAGGTAGGGGGTGTGTGTTAGAAGACAGAGCTGGGCTCAGGAACCAATGCTGTGGGTCTGGGAGCCCCCCTTGGAGAACCTCCCTTCATGGTTGTCTCTCCCATAGCCCAGGACAGTGCCTGGCCCACCCCCTCGAGGTGGAAACCAGGTGTGAGTGTGAATGAAAAACCCCTTGGCCTTGGCCTGAAGGCAGCACCTGGGAGCTTATCACAAAACTCAGATCCCAGGTCCTTCCTAGAGATCCTGACCCGGTGCTCAGGTGAGGGCTGGGAGGAAAACCCAGGAGGTGTGCTGGGAAACGCACCGGCGCAGGGACGGGGGCGCCCAGGAGCCCTGCACCCCAAGTTCAGGTCTCAGGTATGAGACCACAGGTTCCCACAGCAAGGGGAGGGGAGCTGTGGGGGTCTGAGGGACAGACTGCAGGCCCCGCCCTGGGCAGCCAGCTTACGTCTGCTGCTGCGTGAAGACTTCAGACCAAGATTCACACGAAGGAAGAAAGATCACTGAAGGACTGCTGCCCCACCACCCCACCCCGCCAGCTCCCTGCCTGGGAAGAAGGGGTGTGGGTCATCGCTGCTCTGTCTGCTTTGAGGATTCTGGAGAGCACCGCCTCTGTTGCCAACATCCTTGGGAACCCAGGATGCAAACCGCTGCCTCTTGGGGTGGATTAGGTCCCCAGCTGTGTGTTCTGTGCCCTGTACAACGTAACATTTATTAGCATCTGAAACTCAGAGAGGTGCACGTCAAAATCTTTGTTTTTCCCTGCTGCTGCTAAGCCACTTCAGTCGTGTCTAACTCTATGTGACCCCATAAACGGCAGCCCATCAGGCTCCCTGTCCCTGGGATTCTCCAGGCCAAGAACGCTGGAGTGGGTTGCCATTTCCTTCTCCAGTGCATGAAAATGAAAAGTGAAAGTGAAGTTGCTCAGTTGTGTCCAACTCTTAGCCACCCCATGGGCTNCCTCTCCCAGCTCCCGGTGGCCCCAGCGCGCCTCGGCTGTGGCCGCCTCACTTACCTCTCCCAGCTCCCGGTGGCCCCAGCGCGCCTCGGCTGTGGCCGCCTCACTTACCTCTCCCAGCTCCCGGTGGCCCCAGCGCGCCTCGGCTGTGGCCGCCTCACTTACCTCTCCCAGCTCCGGTGGCCCCAGCGCACCTCGGCTGTGGCCTCAGCCCAGTCTCTGTCTCTGACTTCACAGGCACAGCCTCCTCCCTTGTCCGGGGCCAGTCTCCCTCTCTGTTATCTTACATGGACCCCAGGCCCCTGGGATTTGGGTCCATCTTAAATGCAGCAGGCTCCCCATGTTGAGATCCTTAATTGCATGTGCAGAGACAGTATTTCCAAATAAACTCACACTCATGGGTTCTGGAATTGGAAGCTGGCTCTGGGAGGACACAGTTCAGCTGTGTCCTGCAGGACTGCGGTCACCTGGGGCTTAACTCCTTAGCGGCTGTGTTTGGCACTGAGTGGAGAGTCTGCACTCCCCAGCATGGCCAGCCAGGCCGTGGGTGCTCCGGCCACGCCCCCCTGCCCACCCCATATCTGGCCCGCGGCAGCCCCTCCAGCCCGCTGCCTCAGTGCTCCGCTGCTGCCGCACTCTGCCCCCTCCCTCCAGCGCACGCGTCCTCACGCGTCCTGCACCGCCTGCCTTCTGGCTCGCTGGCTGCCTAGACCAGAAGCCGCTGCCCAAGCAGAGCAGATGCTCCATGAGGGCATGGCCTCAGGCCTGCCACGTGGCACATTCTCCGGAACTGCCTTTTGGGAGAACATGTGAACCAACAGGGCCCCTGGGGGTGACGAAGATGCGTTTGCAGTCCCCTGGGCCCCAGCCTGGGGTGGGAGGGCAGGGCCCGGTCTGGCAGAGACACCTCCCTTCCCCCACCCCAGCTTGCACCAATGGCTTCTTCGGGGAAGACTGCACCCAGAAGTGTCGGTGTCATAATGGAGCCACCTGTGACCCTGAGCAGGGGACCTGCGCCTGTCCCCCTGGCTTCACTGGAGACACCTGTGTGCAGGGTAAGCGGGAAGGTCCCCTGAGTCAGCCAGGAGGGAGCCCCACCCAGGGGGTGCTCCTGCGTCGGCCCGGCTCTGCCCACACCCGGGCGCATCCTGGCAGTGCAGAGAGAGGCCTGGCCACCGGGGCCCCCACCGCTGTCCTCCTGGCTCCTCCCCGCAGAGTGTCCGCTCGGCTGGTACGGGCCAGGCTGCCAGAGCCCTTGCAAGTGTGAGCACCAGTGTCCTTGCGACCCCCAGACTGGCAACTGCAGTGTCAACTGGTCACCCACCCTGAGCAGCCTCTTCTCCCAAGGTACGGCCCCTCTCAGGGCCCCCCCGGGAGCAGGAGAGGCCAGACCCCTCTCCTCCCAGCCTTCAGCCTCTCCTTGGCCTCTTGCAGTGAAGGAATGTTTCCCACCTCCTGAGGTCACTGTGCGGGCAGGAGAACTCTCCCTTCTCACCAGGTAAGTGCTTCGGTGGGACCTGGGGCAGGGGTGGGAAGAAAGCCCCCCACCCCTCCGCCTTCGAGGTGTAGCCTCTGCTCAGGGCCCAGGCAGGGCTAGGAGGTGGCTGCTAGGCACCCAGGTGACAGTTCTCTGGCGTAAGCTCAGGGAGAGTCCCAGCTGATGCGGCCACCTGAGCTGTTCAGGGAGACGCTGAGCAGGACCCTGGCCACCTCCGCAGTGACATCAAGGGGGCTGGGTGTGGCCTTGTTTTCTCAGCTTTCGGTGCAGAATCTCTGAGCAATTCACGTCATTTCTGCAGCACCTGGGGGTGTTCACCCCTTGTGTGGGGTCTTTATTTTCTAGCGCAGGTCTTCAACTTGGCATCCAGGTAGGGGGTGTGTGTTAGAAGACAGAGCTGGGCTCAGGAACCAATGCTGTGGGTCTGGGAGCCCCCCTTGGAGAACCTCCCTTCATGGTTGTCTCTCCCATAGCCCAGGACAGTGCCTGGCCCACCCCCTCGAGGTGGAAACCAGGTGTGAGTGTGAATGAAAAACCCCTTGGCCTTGGCCTGAAGGCAGCACCTGGGAGCTTATCACAAAACTCAGATCCCAGGTCCTTCCTAGAGATCCTGACCCGGTGCTCAGGTGAGGGCTGGGAGGAAAACCCAGGAGGTGTGCTGGGAAACGCACCGGCGCAGGGACGGGGGCGCCCAGGAGCCCTGCACCCCAAGTTCAGGTCTCAGGTATGAGACCACAGGTTCCCACAGCAAGGGGAGGGGAGCTGTGGGGGTCTGAGGGACAGACTGCAGGCCCCGCCCTGGGCAGCCAGCTTACGTCTGCTGCTGCGTGAAGACTTCAGACCAAGATTCACACGAAGGAAGAAAGATCACTGAAGGACTGCTGCCCCACCACCCCACCCCGCCAGCTCCCTGCCTGGGAAGAAGGGGTGTGGGTCATCGCTGCTCTGTCTGCTTTGAGGATTCTGGAGAGCACCGCCTCTGTTGCCAACATCCTTGGGAACCCAGGATGCAAACCGCTGCCTCTTGGGGTGGATTAGGTCCCCAGCTGTGTGTTCTGTGCCCTGTACAACGTAACATTTATTAGCATCTGAAACTCAGAGAGGTGCACGTCAAAATCTTTGTTTTTCCCTGCTGCTGCTAAGCCACTTCAGTCGTGTCTAACTCTATGTGACCCCATAAACGGCAGCCCATCAGGCTCCCTGTCCCTGGGATTCTCCAGGCCAAGAACGCTGGAGTGGGTTGCCATTTCCTTCTCCAGTGCATGAAAATGAAAAGTGAAAGTGAAGTTGCTCAGTTGTGTCCAACTCTTAGCCACCCCATGGGCTGCAGCCCACCAGGCTCTCAAATAAGGGCTTCCCTGGTGGTTCAGACAGTAAAGCATCTGCCTCCAATATGGAGAACCCGGGTTCGATCCCTGGGTCGGGAAGATCCTCTGGAGAAGAAATGGCAACCCGCTCCAGTATTCTTGTCTGGAAAATCTCATGGATGGAGCCTGGTAGGCTACAGTCCACGGGGTCGCCAAGAGTCAGGCACGACTGAGCAACTTCACTTCCTTCACTTCACTTGAAATACCAGGCAAGGTGGGAGCCTGATAGCAGGCAAGGTTTGTCCCACATAATAACTGTCGGCACTGCTTCCGAGTGTGTGTGGAGTACGCTCCTCGCCCCCACAGGCCCATTTGCTTCCCCCTGTGTGGTCCCTGGAGGCACCTGATCTTGTGTTCCTGTTCTGGAAGAGTAAAGTGGGGGAGGGGGAGCCCCTCCAGTGCCGCCCCAGCCTGAATCGCATCCAGCACCCCTGTTCCCGGTTCTCTCCCACCCGCAGGACCACCTGGCTGGCCATCACCTTGGCCCTGGCATTCCTCCTGTTGATCAGCACGGCTGCGAACGTGTCCTTGTTCCTGGGGTCGAGGGCCGCGCGGAGCCGGCACCTGGACGGGGCCTACGTCTACCACCCGCTGCAGGAGGTGAACGGGGAGCACCTGGCCGCCGAGAAGGAGCAGCTGGGTGACTCCTGTAACCCTTTCAAGGACTGAAGCCTCCCGCTGCCGGTCGTGTCCTGTTCCTGAGGCTCATTTCCGGGAGCTCTGGCTTCTTCAAGAGGAAGTCCCAAGGCCACTGACCCATCTGGGTAGTTGTGACCTGGGTGCCAAGCCAGGCTTCCGACAGCAACGTGCCTCAGCCCCGTGTCTGGCCTCCTGCCATGGCATATGCAATCCAGCACTCCCGGAGGGCCTGCCTCCGTCCCCGCCTGCCTGTGTCTGCTGCTCACGGGGCCTGCCCAACCCCCCTGCCCCTCCAGGGCCTGCTTGCTGCTGCCAAAGAGCCTCCGCCTCCCGGGGCCGGAGCCGCTGCCAACGGAACTCGTGATGACCGTGCCACCGCCAAGTGGCAGGGTCCAGCCGTTCCTCTCAGACGGGGTGGACTGAAGAGATGACGGCCATGTCACGGGACCCTTTTTTAAACAGACCTCATCACGGAACTTGCCCACTGAAATGGTGTTTCCTGTCGCAGGAAACTCCTTAGAGGAAGGATGAAATCATGTTTACAGGCTCTCTCTTTTGCCCTGCCACTGAGAGGGTTTTTTTTACCACTTGAATAAATTGATACAATAAAAGAACCTCATCTGAATTAGCAGTCGTGGACTTGAGGGGCTCCTAGGCCTTAACACGGGGGTCACTGCTTAACCAGAGTCAGAGTCGGGCACATCCAGCTCCCTGATGGGTTTTGTTTAATCCAGAGGTTTCCCAGGTGGTGCTAGTGGTAAAGAACCCTCCTGTCAATGCAGGAGACATGAGAGATGCGGGTTCTGTCCGTGGGTCAGGGAGATCCCCTGGAGGAGGACATGGCAACCCACTCCAGTATTCCTGCCTGGAGAATCCCATGGACAGAGGAACCTGGCAGGCTGCAGACCTGGGGCTGCAGAATCAGACACGACTGAAGTGACTTAGGGCGCACGCGCAGGGGTTCTCACTTTGAAGTGTGCTTGAATCGCCTGGTGGCTCAGCTGGTAAAGAACCTGCCTGCAGTGCGGGAGACCTGGGTTCGATCCCTGAGTTGGGAAGATTCCCCTGGGGAAGGAAACAGCTACCCCCTCCACTATTCTGGCCTAGAGAGTTCCATGGACTGTATAGTCCATGGGGTTGCAAAAAGTCGGACACGACTGAGCGAGTTTTCACTGAATCACCTGGAGAGCTTGTTATGTGTGTAGACTGTGGCCTGCAGCGGAGCTCCAGGCTCCAGGTCTCACCAAGCTCCCGGGTGATGCCTGCGAGCATCTGGACAGCACTCTGAGTTTGCACTGTGTGTTTTACCAACAGTTACAAGTCAAGAGATTAACAACTCCAGACTTCTGGTTTCTCTTTGAAAAGAGTGAAAGGACTTGCAGTGGCTAAGAATCCATCTTGCAGTGCAGGGGACACAGGCTCAGTCCCCAGTCAGGGAACTAAGACCCCACAAGCCAAGGACCAACTAAGCCCACGAGGAACGACTACGGAGCCCACACCCCACGACGAAAATTCCCTCCTGATGAGTGAAGGGTCCCCCGGGCTGCAGCTAAGACCAAATGCAGCCAAGACAAGCAAGTAAGTGAATATTCTTTAAAAAGCTTCACGTCCCAGCATCAGAGGACGCCGTCAGAGGCAACGAGATAAGTCGTCCAAGCCAAGAGTGGCCGGTCCCCATCTGTGGCCTCTCCAGCTCATCGCAGCCCCAGCAGCTGGCTTCCCTTGACTGTGACCTGCATCCTTGACTGTGACCTGCATCCTTGTGAGATTAGAGCTTGTAATTTGTGGCTTCAGAGGGTCTTTAGGAAGTGCCTGGCGACACCCTGCCTCGTAATACACCCCACTGTGTGCTTGGCAGCTTTATGCAGAGGGTACATGGAGGGAGCTGCTGCTGCTTCCAGCAGGTTCTCAAGTAGATCCAGGCATGTGGTGGATTGAATGCTTGCATCCCCCGGGGTTTGTATGTTGAAACCCTGACCTGCTGTGCAGTGGTGTTAGGAGGTGGGCCGTTTGCTTTCAGTAAACGAGGGTTAGATGAGGTCGTGAGGGTGGTGACCTTATAAAAGGAGACAAGAGACCACCTTCTGCAACATGACACACACAAGAAGGAGGTCACGCGAGCTCGTGGTAGAGGGCGGCCGTCGACAAGCCAGGCAGCGGGCCTCACCAAATGTGCTGTCATTTCGGTCCTGTCCAACTCTGCAACCATATGGACTACGGCCCTCCGTGTTCCTCTGTCCATGGGATTCTCCAGGCAAGAATACTGGAGTGGGTTGCCATCCCCTCCAGAGGATCTTCCCAGGGATCAAACCTGTGTCTCCTGTCTCCTGCACTGGCAGGTGGGTTCTTTACCACCTGGGAAGCCCCATCAACCGTAGTGGCATTTAGTGCTGCACCACAAACCAGCCCCAAACTGGTGGCTTAAAATAACAACCAGTCATTGTTTCTCAGGAAAAATAGTAGTTTTTCATGCTTCTACGGTCACCTGGGTGATTCTCTTGACTTGGACTAGAGTCAGTGAGTCCAGCTGGACTCAGTCAGGTCTCTGCCATCTGCTAATGGGCCTGTGGGGCCCTGGTCTGGAGTGACCACAGTGGCAGACATAGCTCTAATACCTCATCCTCCAGGATCAGGTTCAGACTTGGGGTCAAGGTGGAGACAGGGATCCAGGCAGAGATGTGAAGCTGCTTCTTGAAGTTTCACCCCTTGATGAAAAGCTGCAAAGGGGCATGAATGCGGGAAACTGACTGAACCCATCGCTGCAGCCGAGTTGCTGTAATACGGGTCTAGTTTCATTTTTTGTTGTTTTGTTTTTGGACCGTGCTACATACCTTGCAGGATCTTAGTTCACCAGTCAGGGATTGAGCTCTGGGCCCACCACGGTGAAAGCACCCAGTCTTAACCATTGGACTGCCAAGGAATTCCCTAGTTTCACTTTAGAAAGGAAGAATTTGGTTCAGAGAGGTGGAATGTCAAGGCCGGCTCCCAAACGCTGAGTTCCTGCAGGGATGTGTCTGTGGGTCTGTGTGTCTTTGTTTCCCCACTGAAGACAGCAGGTGGACAGCCTGTGGCGTTCCCTACAGGGAACAGGACGCTTGGGTCCTACAGTAGCTGCTGCAGGCCAAAGTGATGGAAGGGGGGGTGGCGGAAGACCCCTGGGCACAGAACGTGGAAGGTGGACTGGAAGTCTTGAGGGTCTGACTGGGAACCTGGAGAGTGCTCTGTACTGGGCAGTTGCCATGGTGACAGGTATCTCAGCCGCTGGGCTGCTCCGTATACAATCTGAGCATCTGGAGAGACCCCAGAAAAAGATTCTGATCCTGGAGTCGCTGGATGGGTTCCGTAGTCCTGATGCAGCTACTTTCATTGGATTCTCGAGGGGTCTGTGTCCTGCCTCCAGAACTCTTAGGGGTTTTAAATGGTGTTTTTCGGGGACCCACATTTCTCAGCAGTGCCTTGGTGGGCACTGAAGGGAAGGGAGGGAAATGGCCTGGGGAGAAGTTAGACAGCCACCCAGCGCCTTTTCTTCCACCTCTTTCCAGCTCCTTCCAGGCTCTGCCCAAACTCTCACAGGAGCCCCTTGCACCATAAGGCCTACCTCCTCTGCGGAGGCCCCTGGCCTTGGAGGAAGAATTGGTCCCAGAGGCAGCCCTCAGGCCACAGGGAGGCAGGTTGTGTTGCTCTCTGCTGTCTTCAGACCCAAACCCCAAGGGCCTTCCTGGGAGGAGACCGACGTCATCAGGGCGTGCGGCTCAGACCTGACCCTAGCTCACCGGCCGCAGGGAGCTCTTTCTGATCACCCACCAGGCCCACGGGCGGCTGGCTGTTCCTTGGAGATCCCTCACCCACAGCATCGGGAGCTCTTTCTGATCACCCACCAGGCCCACGGGCGGCTGGCTGTTCCTCGGAGACCCCTCACCCACAGCACCGGGACAGTATGGAGAAGCGGGAGGGGTGAATGCAGTGGGCCCGGCTGGTAACCACAGCCAAGGTGGACAGGGGGCCCATCGGGGCCACAGGAAGCACACCTCTGCACCCTCAGCTGATGGCCGTTGGCCTCCTGATCCAAAACAAGGGACCCTTCTCAGAATCCTGTGACACCTAGTGGCTGCCAGGACCCACCTCTGGGTCCCAGGGGAGCTTGCAGGAAGGATGGATGGCACCCTAGACCAGCCCCGCCCACTCCTGACACCAGGACTCTGGTGCATCTCTGGGACTCAGGCAAAACCCAAGGGAGAGGGGAGAGCGGCCCAGGAAGGTGGACAGCAGGGCCCTCGCCTTCACCTGGACACCTGGCCAGGAGCCTCCTGCAGCCCACCCCCACAACTCGGGGTTGAGTGGGGCCCTGAGGCCTGTTTTTAATACTCTGATAAACTGCACGTGTCTGTTCTTGCACCGTGTGTATATGCAGTGGGTTGAACAGTGTCACCCGAGAATTCGTGTCCACTCAGGACCTCAGAGTGTGACTTTATGTGGAAGTAGGGTCCTTGGTGGGTCGTGCCCGTGTGCTTGCTTCAGGATCTTAAGAGGAAATCATTCTGGATTTAGACTGAGGCCTAAATCCAATGACTGGGGTCCTCGTCAAAGAGACACACAGAGGAGAAGCTGCATAAAGACAGAGGCAAAGGGACTTCCCTGGTGGTCCAGTGGCTGAGACTCTGTGCTTCCAGTGTAGGGGGCCTGGGTTTGGTCCCCGGTCAGGGATCTAGATCCCACGTGCTCTAACTGAGTTCGCACACTGCAACTAAAAATCCCGCACCACAACTAAGACCCGGAGCAGCCAAAAAACTAAATACTTTTTTTTTTTTTAATTGCAGAAGCAGAGACAGGAGTGATGTAACCACAAGCCAAGGAACACCAGGCACCCCCAGAAGCTGAAAGGATCCTTCTCTACAGCCACAGGAGGGAGCCAACACATTTATCTCAGACTTCTGGCCTCCAGACCGAGAGAGAATCCATTTCTGTTGTTTTAAGCCACCAAGTTTGCGGTAATTTGGTTTGGCAGCACTAGGAAACTGATACAGTATGTCTGTGCTTCTATATTAAACATGGGGTTTTTTTTTTGTGTTCCCCCTAATTTCTCCAAAAACCAATCTGCAACCCCTTGAGGGTGGTGTGGTGCCTGTTAAACACGCTCTTGAGTCTTTTGAACAACAGCTGAGTTATTCTTGAACAAACCCAGGGAAACCTCCTAGGCAACAGACAACAGAGGGGTATCCAAATCTAAAACATTTAATGCGTCTGGTCGGAATAAACAATCGAGTGCATTTAATGCTTTCAGTCAGAACAAACGATCAGGTGAACAAGAATGCCGTGTTTTCCCGGCTGAGACAGACTGTGTGATCAGTTCATTTACAGGGGGAGAAATTCCAGACACAGGCTTGGGTGGGGTGGGGTGGAGTCTCAAATTCCCCTTATTTCAACCTGTGGGGAGACCATTGTATAGCCAGTTGAGGGAAACACCACTCGGAATGAGGCCCTTTTAGACAAGTGGACGTGCCCAGAGAATGCAGTTTCTGCAAAGGGAAAATCAGAAGGAAACAGCATCTATGCTTCTTTCCAGATGCATGGTGAGTATGACAGTGATGGGCGTCCTCACAGGATGGAGTCTGGGGTCTTTGGATAAGAAGCATTAAACTGTCAAAATAACCACCTACTTTTATTAAGAGCTTTCCGTGTGCTGGGCGCCAGGCCCAGGACTTCACATCCACTCTCATTTCGTCCCACTGCAACCCAGAGAATGAGGTAGGCACTATTCTATCCCCATTTTACAGATGAGGACGTTGAGGCACAGAGAGGTTAAGTAACCTGCTGAAGGTCACACAGCTCATGTGAAAGGATGGCTGGGCCTCGAATCCCACCTTATTGAAATTTTGAGACTCAGGCTCCTAAACTCAGTGCCTGGGCAGGTCATATTGCTAAAGGGTCATTTGTGTCGTGGCCACAATAGGCTAATGAACAAGATGGAGAGAAAGAAGCCATACCCAGGGGGCTTCTGGCCCTGAGGTTTGGGGAAATTGAGAAGCCAAGAGCTCAGCATCTCCTTCCTTGGATTTTTAATCCCAAGCCTCTCAAGGGTTAAGAAGAGCAGCTGTTGGTTGCTGATGTTCCAGCGTGGGCCCCAGTGGCCTCCAGCACAGGAGGGAAACCGTAGCAGATGCCAGTGTGGTCATCTGCTGCTCCTGTGGCCCACCTCTCTTCGTCCATTGGGTGACTGGCCCTCCCCCACCCCCTCTGTTGCTTCTGGAAGAAATGTCAATCACAGAGCTCCCAGCTGCTTAGCCAATATGTCCACAGGAGTGACCACATGACTTGCCCAGGGCCAGTCAGAGCCTTCCCCGGGATTTGAGATGGAGAGTCTCTCTCTGCCTTAGAAACTGAGAGCCCTGTGGTTGTAGGCTAGGGGCTGCCAGCAGTCACCTTCCCCTCCAGCTGAGGAGAGGACAAGGTCAGCAAACTGACACAGAGCCAAGAGGCTTAGGTGAGGCTGAGGATGGGCACAGGAGCCTAAGGCCACTGAGGGCTCCTGGATGCAGCCATACCTGAAGCAAGAACCAGCCTGGGCATCCCAGTTACTGCAGACAGGGAATTCCCTTTGTTGCTTAAGCCTGTTTGAGCTGGGGCTTTCCTGAGGGAGATGAGGAGAGCAGGCTCTCAAAAAGAGAGGTAGAAGGCTCCTTACTGCTTCTGTTAAGGCAAAAACCAAAAACACTAAAGGCAGGTCAGATCAGACTGCAGGATGCCAGTGATGACCTCTGACCTGTTACCTGTTTGCAGGCCTGGGGAATGAAAGGAGAAATGTCCTCAGACCCATGCCCCTCCCATGCAGGAACTTAAGGAGAGTCTTTCAATATTGCAGCTGGTACTGAGGACCAGATTTGCCCCCAGTGCAACTGTGACAAAATCATAGACCCTACCCCACAGGGGAGTCCTGATGCCATGTTGAGAGCCTGGATCCAGCCTTAGCTGAGTCAAGACCTTTTAGACTGGTCAGTTACAAGTGCCCATGAATGGTAACCCTTTTTTTGTTTAAGCTCCTGGGAGGTGACTTACAACCCCAAAAGGCATAATTAAACAGGAGATTCCCAGGAGACAAAGGGACCTTCAGATAATATAAAGATAGTCAGAACTGCTTCATCATTGCCTGGAATTCAGCAAAAACACGGGGCCTTCCACTGTCTTCAAGTAAGGGGTGGTCAGGATTAGACCTTCCAGCCACATGCTGTGAAAATGCATTTCACGTCCACGGTGGGTGGCTCCTCACAGAAAGTGGAGCCTGTAAGTTATATAACTGCTCGCCAGCATATCCTGGGACCCAGGGCATCACTGTAGGCTTAGATGCTATGGTGTACACCCATCATTTCTGCTTCTTAGGGAGGGGAACCCTAAGAGTCCTGGAAGAATCCACCTTGTGCTTTTCAGACCAGGTGGAGGGGACAAGCATGTGGTCTGGGCGGGCCCATCACTGTACCCCCTCCCCATGCCGTGATTGGTCCAGACTGAACACAGACCCTGCAGGCTAATCAGTGCTCTCTGTTCCCCCCTGGCCACCGCGATTGGTTCAGGGATTAGCCTAGGACTCAAGCAGGACTCAATTCTGGGAGGCTGGATGGAACTTGGCTTGGTCAGGAGACAGATTCTCTTCTGCAACTGAGCTGCGGGAAAGGGAAAGAGGGAAACTAACAGTGCAGGGGTCGCCTGAGAAGGAGGCCACCCCAAGGAAGCTGAACCAGAGGTGGAGGGGGGCACTGAGCCCGACGACCTCCCTAAGCCCCCAGGCCTGAATGGGGTCCGCCCACGCCTTGGCCTTTTGTACTCGAAGCCCGGTCATAGATGATTCTGTCCTCGACACCCCAAAAGCCAACGGGGGCCTCCAGATAGCCCAACTTTGGCAGCGTCCAGACCCAGGGCTGCAGCCCACACAGCCTCGTAGACACGTGGGGATGTGGGAGGTGAGCAGGCTGCGCCTCGGGGCTCGGTCCCGACTACCTGGACACCAGGGAGCTGCTGTGGGACGGCGCCGAGGAGGAGGAGGTGGCGGCGCTGAGCTGGGAGAAGCGGCTGGCGCAGGATTCCAGGCTGGACATGGAGCCCCTGGGGAGGAAGGACACACACATTGCCTCCCGGTGGTGACCCGGCCTGGGGCCACCGGGAGCGGCGGGAAAGCTGAGGATGAGGCCAATGAAGCCCCAAGGCTCTTCCCACAAGGCTGGTAACCCACCCAGGCTGCAGAGGGCAAGTGCAGAGGGAAAAGCAGGTGAGACTGTGATGAGACGTGAAGCCTGGCCCACTGCCTTGCAGGGCCTTCCTTCCCAGCCGAGCCCAGCCGGCCACCCACCTCTCAGGGTCTTCACTGACCCAGGGGCGCAGCATGGCCCAGAGGGCACCCCGTCATCTCCAGCCTCACCCCTCTGCCTCCTTTAAGCTCCTCCAACACCCGCCTCCCCTGTCTCCCGACCTTGTGTCTGCACCTGCTGCCGGAAGCCGTTCTCTCCCACCTACTTTGTCCAGTCAAATGCCACCCAGACCACAGAGCAGCGCCNCCAGAGGGCACCCCGTCATCTCCAGCCTCACCCCTCTGCCTCCTTTAAGCTCCTCCAACACCCGCCTCCCCTGTCTCCCGACCTTGTGTCTGCACCTGCTGCCGGAAGCCGTTCTCTCCCACCTACTTTGTCCAGTCAAATGCCACCCAGACCACAGAGCAGCGCCATCCAGGGGACATTCCTGTGATGACAGACGTGTCCCATAACCGCGCCTTCCAGCACGGCTGTCATGGACCCTATGGGGCTGCTGGGCACTCGAGATGTGACTAGTGTGACCAAGGAATTGAATTTTTAATTTTATTTAGTTCTAATCGCTATGTTTAAATTGCTCTCTCTGGCTAGTAGCTGTCAGGTTGGAGAATACAGACTTAGGGCCTAGCTACTCAAAGCGTGGTCTGGGAACCAGCAGCGCAGCGTCTCCTGGAGCTTGTTGGAGATACCTCAAGAGTCTGCATTTTGACAAGCCCCTCCCCCACAGCCATGTGATCATGTGCACACGGCCTAGATCTCAACTCGTGTCACTTCCCAGAGCCTCCCCCAAACCCCTGCACTCTCGCCCACCCTGTGCCTGCCTTGGACCTGGGCTGACAGCTCTGTGTTCAGGCTACCAGCACCTCCTGCAGTATGACCGTGGGGCAAGGACCTTCATGGCATCATCACTGCTCATGTGTGGCTACGTGGTCTCCTGCTTCAGGATGGCAGACCCTGTCTGCCTGGTCCCTCCAGGACCACCAGTTGCCCACCAAGGGCAGCCTTGAACTAGGACTCTCCCTAGGCTATTGAGGGTCAGGGCAGCAGGTTCCCCCACACTGACCAGACAAGACAGACTGGCAAGCACTTCCAGCCCACCCCTTGGCCTCCTCCTGCTGTCCCGGAGGCAGCAAGCCCCTGATACATGTGTCTACAGGTCTGAGCCCCTCTGGGCCTCAGTCTCTCTCCCCCACACTGAGGCCCAGTGGCCAAAACAGGCCACCTCCCAAACAGGGAAACATCACCCTTTGACACGCTATGGCATCTCCCTTTGGGGTAAAGATGCTGGCTCAGTATTTCCTTTCTTTTATTTTTCTTTTGCCTCGTGGCTTGTGGGATCTTAGTTCCCTGACCAAGGATTGAACCCATGCCCTAGGCGGTGAAAGCACAGAGTCCTAACCACTGGACTGCCAGGAAATTCCCAGCCTAGCATATCCTGTGCTGGCTACACGTGCCCCTAGAATCCCTGCAGCTCCACCTGGGATGTAGATCCAGACCTGACATCCTCTTGGAGCTTCAAATCTACTCCATGGTAAAGAGTCAGACATGACTGAGCGACTGGACAACAACAAAAGAATTTGAAGTGTCATTTTTGGAAGGAAACTGACACAGCCCTGTCATAAGGCAGGATGCAAAATCACATTTGTTTTTAAAAGATAGAATACAAGCTGTGGCCGGTTCATGTTGATGTATGGCCAAAAACCATCACAATATTCTAAACTAACTATTCTCCAATTAAATAAATTTTTAAAAAAATTTTAAGATAAAACACAAGGCCTGGAAAAAACCACTACTGAGTGCTTACTGTATGCACAGACTTTCCCCACCCATCTTATCCTCAGGACAACTGCGTGACGTAGGGGATCCAGTGGTCCCCATCTAACAGCTGGGGCTCAGAGAGGTAAAGTGACTTGCCTGAGGTCACAGAGCAAGCTGGAAGTGCTTGGAGGTCCTGACCTCCCTGTCTCTCTGTCAGCAACACTGGGGAGAACTGTCTGTGAGGCATAACTCTAGAATGTTCTAGAGCAGTCCACACCCAGTCTGATGGAATTCTAGGAGGGAGGGAAGGTACAAATAAGAGGGCCCAGGCCCCTCTTCTCCCACCCACCCAATCAGGCCGGTGTGTTGGGCCTCTGTCTGGGGTTTCATCTGAAGGGAAGTTTCTGCAGCTGAGGCTGAAGCAGAAGAGTGATACGATCGCTCGTGATAAGGAGCTGAGCCACTGGAAAGTTTATCGGTGCCTTCGTCAGGGCCACAGCCCTAGAGAAGCCCAAGGGCAAGTAGAGGAGGTGAGTGCCGTGCCCCCGGCCTGGAAGGAAGGGACCTCGGGCTTGCTGCAGGCCTGGCCCGGCGGTGGGGGTGGGGAGTCGGGGGGCCCCATACCTGAAGTCCTCAGACGCCAGCACCTCGTAGTAGTAGAGGAGTTTGCACCTGGGGCCGGGGCTGTGCAGGGCCGTCAGGACATCCTCTACGCCCGGGAGGCTGCAGGCCACGTGGGCAGGGGGGCTGTGCATTTGCCACTGCAGCAGGTAGATGCCAGGCCACCGGGTCACGTGGGAGCCCTGAAACACAGCAGCCAAGCCTCAGGCCCCGGTCCACCTGGAGAGAGGGGCCCCTTTCTAAACCAGCCCGCCAGCAAATCCTTCCTTTTGGGGTATCCCAAAGTCACCTTTGCTTCCCCTCTGCTGTTACCCCATATCCATGGCAACTGAGAGCCTCCCTTTTAATCTGGCAGGGAAGTCAGGGCCTAGGGGGTGCAGGAACTACAGAGGTGTGGTTTGGTTAAAAACCTGGATTTCCTTGGGCTTTCGTCCTGCTGAGTGGAATTTGCAAATTGAGGAATCCTGGAGAAAGGGATGTATGGGCTTCCCAGTTGGTTCAGATGGTAAAGAACCTGCCTGCCAATGCAGGAAATGCAGGTTCGATCCCTGGGTCNAGAGGTGTGGTTTGGTTAAAAACCTGGATTTCCTTGGGCTTTCGTCCTGCTGAGTGGAATTTGCAAATTGAGGAATCCTGGAGAAAGGGATGTATGGGCTTCCCAGTTGGTTCAGATGGTAAAGAACCTGCCTGCCAATGCAGGAAATGCAGGTTCGATCCCTGGGTCGGGAAGATTCCCCTGGAGATTCTAGCCTTGCCTGGAGAATCCCATGAACAGAGGAGCCTGGCAGGCTGCAGTCCATGGGGTCGCAAAGAGGCAGACATGACTTAGCAACTGAGCCTACACACAGAGAGGGAGCTTAAAGGTGTTTAGAGTTTGCCGAGGGCGGAGGGACAGCCAGATAGGAGGGTGTCAGTCTTTATAAGAAGAGCAACTTTGTAAAAGGGCTGATGTTCAGTGGGACCCGGGGGCAGAAGATGCTGGTGTGTGATGTGACCGTCATTTGCCCAATTCACCCATGACACCTCCAGCAAGATCTCCACTGCTCACCAGTGCATGTGTGTGTGTGTGTGTGTTTGGGGCCAGTGATGTTTGACCTGCAAGCACCATGGAGTATGGGGGGAAGGTGGTCAGCAGGGTGGCCCAAGTTCTGGTGGCACGTCCCCAAGTGCTGTTTCCAGACCTATAGTCTCCCTGGTGCGTGGGTGCTGAAACATGACTGCATCAGAAAACCAGGCAGACATGAAGGAGGCAGACACCAGGCCCTGCGTCCAGGGCTTCTGAGCCCGCCCACGCAGCATGGGGCCAGCAACCTGCATCTTTGACAAGAGTCTCGGGAGGATGCTGAAGCTGGGGCCCTGGGGTGCCAGGTCTCGGGCCTGCCTGCATCTGTCTTTCTCCCCTACTGTCCCGCGGGGTCTCTGAGGCCGTGGACCAGGTCCAATCTATGCACTGCTGTTTCCCCAGGACCCTGGCATGCAGCGGACACTCGGTCCTGCGTGATCATGATGAATGAATAAATGACCCAAGAGATGACCTGGATGCTCTCCCCCTCCCGGCAGATGAGCGGGGGCTCCACGCAGCTGAAATCTGCACCCAGGGCCCAGCCTCTGTCCGTCAGCTGCCCGCCGGCCCTGGCCCCAGGCTCCCAGGGGCTGGGCGTGGATGCCTGCTTGGCGTGGTACAGACTGAACACCACGTCCCCGCGGAGGATGTCAAAGTCCCAGGTGATGACTGACTCCCTCTCCAGAATCTTCACGGGGACCTGCAAGGGGGCAGGTGACAGATGAGGTCTGAATGTCTGGTCTGGAGGGGGCTGGGATGAGGAAGTCAGCTGCAGGTGTCTGGGTGCCCACCCTGTTCTCTATTCCCCACCCCAAGTCCAAGAATTGCTCGGGACAAACAGATCCACCTCTGTCTGAATCACCTGGGACGATTCCCTGTGCCAGAGTGACCACAGCCAATGACAGGCTGATGTGTAGGTACCGAGGCCAGCCCCCTGCACCACTCTCCCCTCAGATCAGACTGGGCTAGACCATGGCTGCAGCCAGCTCTTGGCTTAGCTTCTGTCCCTAGTAGTAAAGAGCCCGCCTGCCAATGCAATGCAGGAGACATAACGGATGTGGGTTCAGGAAGATTCTCTGGAGGAAGAAATGGCAACCCACTCCAGTATTCTTGCCTGGAGAATCCCATGGACAGANGCTGCAGCCAGCTCTTGGCTTAGCTTCTGTCCCTAGTAGTAAAGAGCCCGCCTGCCAATGCAATGCAGGAGACATAACGGATGTGGGTTCAGGAAGATTCTCTGGAGGAAGAAATGGCAACCCACTCCAGTATTCTTGCCTGGAGAATCCCATGGACAGAAGAATCTGGTGGGCTACAGTCCATAGGGTGGCAAAGAGTCGGACACGACTGAAATGACTTAGCACACACACCACCCTCCTTAAGGGTTTCTCCTGAGGCTGATCCTCCACAAGTCATGGGCACAAGAACCCTCATCTCAGTCTCTGCTTCAGGGTCCCTGACCTAAGATGACACCCAGCCCAGCGGGCCCTCCCAGCCCGGGACCCCAGCACCTCGTGGGGGGCCCCGCGGAGCACGCTGGCCGAGTGGTACGTCTCTCTCCACTGCCGCAGCTGGTCTTCGTGCTCCTGATCCTCTTCTGTCAGATACAGGGACTTGGGGACCAGTCCTCCTTCAGGGACATTACACTGGGGGACAAAGACACCAGGTGACAGTCAGGGCCCAGCAGGCTGACCCAGAGCAAATTGCTCTATGACCCCTGAAACCACACTTACAACATGCATACAGAGCCTGATGATCGGAGAGACCTGGCAAGCTTGGCAAAATTTCTAGGAAAGGTCTGTCTCTCTCTTTTTATTTTTTAACCCTGAAATCATGCAGGATTGCTCTTTGAGATTTTATTTATTTTTGGCTGCACTGGGTCTTCATTGCTGTGTATGGATTTTCTCTAGATCCATCGAATAGGGGCTACTCTTTGTTGCAGCGGCTTCTCTTGCTGCGGAGTTCAAGCTTAGTTGCTCCGAGGCATGTGGAATCTTCCCAGATCAGGGATCAAACCCATGTCCTCTGCATTAGCAGGCAGATTATTAGCCAGTGGACCACAGGGGAAGTCCTGTTTGAGATTTCTGCTGGAGAAGGGAAAGGACCTGCCCTCCCACATCAGATGAGGTAAGGGTCACCCCCTGCCTCACCCCCAGGGGAAGCAATAAAAGGGGTCTGGGGGCACCTCCCCTGGAACCTGTTGCCTGATCATCCCTTGCCGTGTAGCTGTAAATTGGGAATAAATAAGTCCCTTTGGGTACGCTAGCTCCTGGGTCCAGGCCGCTGGGACATTTGAGTCTCCTCCCCTTGAAGTAGAGGCTGCAAAGTCAGCAGCTAAATGCTAACTTCTGCCTGGCAACCTACTGGATGGGGATTCAGAAGGGTAAGCCCTTGACTGGCCTGGTCTCTGAGCTTCCGGGAAACTTCAGCTTTGCTTGAAAGCACCAGCATAAGGTCCCTCCTTCAGAAAGGAGTCACCTCTTGTAGGGGCAGCTTCTAAGACCAGCTCTTCCTCCAAAGAGTCAGCAGAGTTCTCCCCAGCTCAGAGCACACACAAGGAGCCTGCCCTCCCCCAGCCTCCTGCCACCTGCGGCCGTGTCTCCCTGAGGCCACAGACCATCCCCGCCGTGGGCGCACAGGGCCCGCTGGGGCCTCACCAGGCACTCTCCCCCAAGGAAGTCAGGAATCACATCTTTGTCTAGATAATCGACAAGGCCTCCGGGGCCCTGGTAATTGCTGCCGCTATAGATGAGGAACTTCTGCCTGGTATTCTCGTTGATGAAGGGGCTGATCTGAAACGGGGGAGATAAGGCAAGATGGAAAGATTTTTTTTTTAATTGAGGTGTAATTCACAGAACATAGAGTTAACTATTTTTTTTTTTTTTTTTTTTTGGCCGCCCTGCAAGGTTTGCAGGATCCTAGACGGGGGAGCCTGGTGGGCTGCTGTCTCTGGGGTCGCACAGAGTCGGACACAACTGAAGTGACTTAGCAGCAGCAGTTCCCTAACTAGGGATTGAACCTGAACCTGCTACGGTGGAAGCTCCAAGTCCTAATCACTGAACTATCAGGGAAATCCCAGAATTAACCTTAAAAAGTGAACAATCCTCTGGTATTCAGTTCATCCACTATGCTGTGCAGCCCATCACCTCTAATTCCAAGACATTTTCATCCCCTCCAAAGGAAACCCCAGATCCGCCAGCAGTCACTCCCCTCTCCTTCCCCTTCAGCCCCTGGAAACTACCAATATGCTTCCCGTCTCTGATTTGCCTGTTCTGAACATTTCACAGAAAGGGAATGCCACGACGTGGGGTCTTCTGTGACTGGCTTCTTTCACTGAGCCTCGTGTTTTCAAAGCTCATCCACGTTGTAGTGTGAACCAGAACTCCCTTTTCATGGCAGAATAATATTCCATTGTGTGGATAACGTGTTTTGTTTATCTTGGATGGAAAGAATTTCAATACTGAACTCTAAGCTGCTTGTCAGTTGGTTTTTCACAGCGTCCCAGTGCTGGGGTGGTGTCTGACTCGGTGAATAGTTGGGGAAGGGAGGGAGGGAAGGAGGGAGGTGGATAACCAGGCACTTGGCAGAGCAGAGCACAGGCCAATGCTGCAGGCAGGAGATTAATGGGGAGCTGGAAATCCCACTTGGGTGGGTCACACTCCTTCAGACCCCACCCCGGGAGGTGGTCCCTGTGGGCCTCAGCAAGCTGGTTCTCACCTGCTGTGGCCAGTGAGGGGGTGGTGTAGGCACTGGGAGGTGGGGTACTCCCACTCCCTCCCTGCTCCAGTGCCCCTGGAAGTATCCCCCTCACCTGTGCCAGCCCTCACGGGACTCTCGTAACAAGGACATCCCTTCCTCTTGTCTGTCTGGGGTGGTCAGGGCCTGCAGCAGTGCCCAGCCCCTGGGGCCGCTCCATCCTGCCCACCCTCCTGAGAGTGGATCACACCCCAACCAGAGCCAGCTGGGTGAGTGCTGCTTCTGACCAGGGGTTTGCAGAATCTCAGTTCCCCGACCAGGGATTGAAACCAGGCCACGGTGGTGAAAGCTCAGGACCCTAACCACTAGGCCACCAGGGCACTCCCAGAAGGAGTGAACTTTATAGGAAATGAATTAAACCTCGGTCAAGCCGTTACTGAGAAAAACTGATGCAGGATCATCGGACAGGCAGATCCCAGAGGGACCCTCTCCCATCTCAGGCTCCTTGCTCTTTCTCACCAGCGTCCAGAGCACGGGGAAGACGCGGGGGGCTCGCACGATGAGCAGCCGGCCCAGGGTCTCAGGGTAATTGCCCTCCACCACCTCGATCATGCGCAGCAGGGCCTTCACCCCTGGCCGCCACAGGTGCCGCAGGCTGAGACCCTCCAGGTCCACCAGGCAGGTCCAGGAGCTGCGGCAGAGATGCCCACCTCACTCCACCTCGTTCTGCCACCCCCACCCCTCAGAGCCCCCAGCACCATCTGCGGGGACCCAGGGGCCCACGGACAGGAACGGTCGGAGAGTCTCAGTGAGGCAGCTGCTGGGGCAGGGACCTCAGGACACTCTCGTGGTGGGGAGGCCACGTGGCACGGGGGTTCTTAACACGCACACCAAGGCTGGAGTGCCCAGATTCAAGTGCCTGAGGGCTGAATGATGGGGGCAGAGTCCTCATCAGGATGTCAGCAATGTGTTGCTAATAACTGTTGAAAACAGGTGCCTGCGTGCTAAGTTGCTTCAGTCCTGTCTGACTCTTTGTGACTCCATGGACTGTCGCCCGCCAGGCTCCTCTGTCCATGGGATTCTCCAGACAAGAAAACTGGAATGGGTTGCCATGGCCTCCTCCAGGGGATCTTCCCAACCCAGGGATCAAGCCCAGGTCTCCCGCAGTGCAGGCAGATTCTTCACCGTCCAAGCCACCAGGGCAGCTGTACCTCTGGTGCTGGGGCTGGTTTAGTTGCTCAGTCGTGTCCAGCTCTTGTGCTCCATGGACTGTAGCCCGCCAGACTCCTCTGTCCATGGGATTCTCCAGGCAAGAATACTGGAGTGGGTTGCCATTTCCTTTTCCAGGGATCTTTCCCACCCAGGAATCGATCCTGGGTCTCCTGCATTGCAGCCAGATTCTTTACTGACTAGCTGTGAGGGAATCCCTGGTATCCCCTCTTAAGTCATTCTTTTTGATAAGTCATAAGGAAGCCCTAGGGCCTCCTGGAGGCACTAGTGGTAAAGTACCAATGCAGGAGACACAACAGACCTGGGTTCGATCCCTGGGTCGGGAAGATCCCCTGGCGGAGGGCATGGCAACCCACTCCAGTATTCTTGCCTGGAGAATCCCATGGACAGAGGAGCCTGGCGGGCTACAGTCCATGGAATCACGAAGAGTCGGACTTGACAGAGGTGATTTAGCACGCATGCAAGGAAACCCTAGGAAGTGTTTACAGAAGAGGAAGCCCCAGCTCAGAAAGGTTAAGTGCCTTTGGGTGGTGACACCCCTGTGAGGTGGGAAACTCCACTCAGGAATAGGAGTCTGGGGCAGCCAGAGGGGGCAGTGGGTCACTGGAGAGCTCTGACACCTGTGAGGTCACCTGCCTGGGAGACAGCCAGGGTGGATCTTGGGGGCGGGAGAGCCGATCTCAAAAAGCCAAGTCCAGGAGGCTGCATGGCACAGGCAGAAAACCCATGAGCCCGAGCCAGCCGGGACCAAGTTCCAACCCCAGCTCCGCACCCCGACCCCCCCGCCCCGGCTCAGCAGCCTTGGATGACGTCACCACCCTCAGCCTCAGTTTCCCCCTCCGTAAAGAACAAGGACACCTTGCCTCCTTAGGGTCACTGTAAGAATTAGGGGAGGACATCTCTGTGAGGCATCTAGCAGGCTGCCCGGCCTGGCATCCATGCCCAGTGAACCTTGGCTGTTTTCACTGTTTAGGGGGGAGTGCCCCCACCCCCCTCAGCTCTGGTTCTTGCCTGATGGGACGGCCAAACTGTCTCGTGTTCCCTTCACACCGCTTCTGTCCTTCCTCGTTGACGGAAAGAATCTAGAAGGCAGAGAGGGGGCTGGCAAACGTTCTCTTGGTGCTCTGGCCATGGGCCGCCCCAGGGTGGGGGCTCCTGGGAGCGGGGACCCCGACTCACATGCTGCAGCAGCACCTCCTCCCCCACGGCCTTCACCAGGCCCTTGGTGTCCATGTGGCCCAGACGCAGGATGTACAGTGGGCGGCCGTCTTTGGGGTGGGGTGGGGGAGGAGGGGACAAACCGGAGACAGAATTACATAATGCTTAGGATACATTATGCTATATGTGCATGGTCAGTCGCTCAGTCACATATTGTTATATATAGAACACACTATATATATGGTGAAACTCGCTCAGTCATGTCCAACTCTTTACTACCCCACGGACTGTAGCCCCCCAGGCTCCTCTGTCCATGGAATTCTCCAGGCCGTAAAAATGGAGTGGGTAGCCACTCCCTCGGAGAAGGCAATGGCACCCCACTCCAGTACTCCTGCCTGGAAAATCCCATGGGCGGAGGAGCCTAGTGGGCTGCAGTCCATGGGGTCGCGAATAGTCGGACACGACTGAGCAACTTCACTTTCACTTTTCAGTTTCATGCATTAGAGAAGGAAATGGCAACCCACTTCAGTGTTCTTGAGAATCTCAGGAACCGAGGAGCCTGGTAGGCTGCCGTTTATGGGGTCACACAGAGTCGGACATGACTGAAGCAACTTAGCAGCAACAGCCACTCCCTTCTCCAGGGGATCTTCCCAAGCCAGGGATCAAACCCAGATCTCCTGCATTGCAGGCAGATTCTTTACCATCCTTCTGTGCCACCAGGGAAGCCCATATATAACATAGTATATATATTGTATATATATATTAAGCTTAGTACTTTATACATATTATATACATACTGCTACTGCAGGCTCCTCCGCCCATGGGGTTTTCCAGGCAAGAGTTCTGGAGTGGGGTGCCATTGCCTTCTCTAATGAATCAACAACATAAATTAAACAAGATGTCCTCAAATAGAAACACACACAAAACAAAGTTAATACTGGTCGACTGACAAAAATGTCATGGCCAGAGGCTGGCAGGAACTTAATCTCCTGTCTTCCCCAGTAGAAGTGGTTCTGTGTTTCCTGATTCAGTGCAAATACTGAAGAGAGACAGGAGGTTAAGTTCCTGCCAGCCTCTGGCCATGACATTTTTGTCAGTCGACCAGTATTAACTTTGTTTTGTGTGTGCTTAATTTATGTTGTTGATTCATTAGTAACTCGTGCCTGAAAGGAGCTTATCAAACATAAATTTTCTCCATAAAGCACATCACACCTTCTTGCACTTAGGAGCATAGCACTTTCCCATGACTCAAAATCAACACACACAAAAAGCACAAAATGCAAAAACACATAAAAGTAATGGCACTAAATAGACTGCAGAAAGGAGGCTCATTACAGGAGGAGCTGAAGCAGGGAGGCAGAAGGACACTGCTCGGCCTCAGGTGGGAAGGGACGCACACTTTTGGTCACTCCGTCCATGAAGGACAGTGAAAGCACCTTGAGCATTGATCTGTGGGTTAAAAGTAAATTTTAATGAGCAGGAAATTCACAAATGCAGAATCCATGAAGAACAAAGATCGACTATATATTGAAAGCAAGTGTGCCAACCGGTTTTTCGGGAGACTCGAGCACTTGCCCTGATCAATACATATGAATTTTTAACATTTTAATTTTGAACAAGGACATTGAAAAGTGTAACAGGTGCTGGCTTCAATGGCACTTTCACTTTGAAAAGCCCAGAGATGATAGTTGTAGTGGATTGCCCCAAAATTCATGTCCATCCACAACCTCAGGATGTGTCCTTATATGGAAATAGGTTCTTTGCTGACGTGATTAGTTAAGGATCTCAAGATGAAGCCATGCTGGATCAGCTTGGGCCCAGGAGAGAGAACAGAGAGATACTGAGTGGGGGGAGGTTGTGTGAAGGCGGAGACCTGGGGGGAGGGGAATGTGGCCCCAAGCCGAGGAACGCCGGGAGCCACCGGAAGCCAGAAGAGGCAGGAAGGATCCTTCCCTAGAGCTTTCAGAGGGACCACCGCCATGCTGACACCTTGCTTTTAGACTTCTAGCCCCCAGAACAATGAGAGGATGGATTTCTGTTGCTTTCAGCCATTCAGTTTGAGGTCATTTGGTATGGCAGCCCCAGGACACTAATGCAGTATTCTGCAGACAATAAGTAATGATGGGCTGACCCTGCTCCGGGGAGAACCATCTCAACGCAAGCACAAATGTCTACCCAGCTCCGCCTTCACATTGGCTGTGATCTCAAAGGCATCTCCAGATGCCCAGGAGAACCAAAAGGAAAAACAAGAAGAGGGGCATTCAAAGCACCTTCAGTGGTGACCCCAGCGTGCCCCCACCCCGTCATGCAGGTAAACGGACGCACCTATGTCCTGGTAGTGCCAGCCCCCAGCGTAGAACTCCTCCAGGAGGGCGGGGGGCCGCCAGGTCTCTAGGAGGAGATCCACCTGGTGCTGCTTTCGCCAGCTCAAGGACTGGCACAGCATCTCGCGCGCCCGGTCCAGGTGGAAGTCTCGAGCCCGCAGGAAGCGAAGGATGTGCTCATCTTTGGGGATCTGAGGGGAGAAGGAGGAGAAAGCCCTCAGCAAGGTATTCCCTAAACTGAGATTGTCACTTGTAATTTGATCATGTGTGTATGTGTGTGTGTGTGTGCACACAAGCACACGTGCGCTAATATTGTGCCCATTTTACAAATAAGGAAACAGCAGACAAGTTATATCCCAACCCAAAGTAAAAAGTGAAAGTGAAGTTGCTCAGTCGTGTCCGACTCTCTGCGACCCGTGGACTGTAGCCCACCAAGCTCCTCCATCCATGGGACCCGTGGACTGTAGCCCACCAAGCTCCTCCATCCATGGGATTCTCCAGGCAAGAATACTGGAGTGGGTTGCCATTTCCTTCTCCAGGGGATCTTCCCGACCCAGGGATCNAAGCTCCTCCATCCATGGGACCCGTGGACTGTAGCCCACCAAGCTCCTCCATCCATGGGATTCTCCAGGCAAGAATACTGGAGTGGGTTGCCATTTCCTTCTCCAGGGGATCTTCCCGACCCAGGGATCAAACCCAGGTCTCCCACATTGTAGACAGACGCTTTAACCTCTGCACCACCAGTGGCTTCCCATATCCCAACCCAACATTAAAGTAATTCCCTTGTCTGTCTGCCTAGTAGGGGGAGGGGAGGAAGGGCAAGTAGCTCATGATGAAGCTGGAAGCTCTTATTCAACAGAGCTGAAGGTCAGGACCATGATGTTGGAGGCCTAGAGTCTAAAGGCAAAGTTCATGTGCAGTCAAAAACCAACCCTCCCAAGTCATTAAATCTCTTAGTGAGGGGGCTTCCCTGGTGGCTCAGGGGTGAAGAATTCACCTACCAGTGCAGGAGACATGGGTTCAGTCCCCAGCCCGGGGAGATCTCACGTGGCAGGGAGCAACGGAGCCCTGGAGCCGCAACTCCCGAGCCTGCGCTCCGGAGCCCAGGAGCCGCGACTCCTGAGCCCATGAACCGCAACTACTGAGCGCAGCCATGACTCTGGAGCCCATGAGCCGCAACTCCTGAGTCCAGCCGCGACTCCAGAGCCCATGAACCGCAACTACTGAGTCCATGTGCCCTAGGGCCCATGCTCCGCAGCAAGAGAAGCCACGCGATCAGAGGCCTGCCATTGCAGCTGGAGAGTAGCCCCTGCTCGCCTCAGCTAGAAAACCCCACGCAGCAACAAAGACCCAACACAGCCAAAAATAAATAAAACTTAAAAACAAATTGTTAAGATGGTAAATTAAAAAAAAAAAATCTCTTAGAAAAGAACAGTATGCATGGTTTTGTAAACGGAGAGCTACAGAGCAGTGAGTGGGCTCCCCAGGGGACACTGGCAAGGTCTGGAGCCACTTTTCATTTTCACAACTCAGGGAAAAGAGTCCCTGTCCTCTCATGGATGGGGACCAGGAATACTGCTCGACACCCTATGTACACAGGACAGCCCCCCATAAAGAGCTGCTGCTGCTGCTAAGTCACTTCAGTCGTGTCTGACTCTGTGCGACCCCATAGACAGCAGCCCACTATTAGCATAGGGCTTTTCTCATTGTTGAGTCAATGATTGCCACCAGGCCTCCATATCCTTAGGCACCTGGGAATATATTAATCAATGTATTTGGAATATAGAAAAGGAAATATAGTAGTTTTTGATGTTAGCAATACTAGACTTTTTGAGTTAATGAATTTTCTCTTTTGTTATAGATCACTGTACTTTGTTATAAATCACTGTGACCTTGCTATGTAAAAATGTAACTTTATCACTATCTTAAGACTAAATAAATCTTAAGGGGAACATTGGTGAAGGGTTTTCATTTGTTGGGCTGATGTTTGCTGCTAAATCTCCATATTCCCTGCCCTTATAATGAATATAACTAACATATAGGAGAAATAAGTATTAACCTTTAAGATTAATCATGTTAACCTTAGGTTAAATAAATTCCTTCCTTAGTTGTAACCCACTACACCCTCACCCTATAGGAATGCAACTTTTTCTGTTACCTTCAGAGGGTGACGCCTGGTTTAAGAAAAAACACCCTTGGAAAAAATAAGTTTTTTGGTTATCAGAAAGAAAGGGTCGTAAAATGTCAGCAGGTCTCATGGCCAGAAGATGATGTAAAACCCCTAAGACCTTTTTTTTAATACATTTATGTGAAGCACCTGATTTTGATAAAGATCAGGACTGCTGACCCCCACGTGACTTTAAAATTGCCGTTTGTCTCTATGTGTAACAAAAGGTATATGAGCAAACCTAAAAAATAAAGAAATGGGATCAGTTTCTGGAAAGACTGATTCCCCCATGTCATTTCTTTCTTGCTCCCCATTTTTCTGGCTGAATTCCCATCTGGAGCATGGGTGCCCACCACATCTACTTACTTGCCCCGGCTTTCAAGTTCCACGTGAGAAGGAGCCCAAGGAAGGGCACCTTCCGATATTCAAGTGGCACCAGTGGCCCGACATAGGTGGTGCAAATTTCTTGTCTTGGAATTTTATTGGTATCCCACGTAAACCAAGTTATTCAGCCTCTTTTTCTCCACTAATATTTCCTACTATTTTCTGGCTGAATTCCCATCTGGAATGTGGGTACTCACCAAGCCTGCTAATTTTGCCTGGGCTTCCAAGATCTGACTGAGGAGGCTTCAGTGCCTCCTCTCCTTCGGGAGAATGGAAAGATGCCTGTGGCCTACATAGGTGGTGATTGGTATTCCACGTAAACCAAGTTATTCAGCCTCTTTTCTTCCACTAATTTTCCTACTACACTATCCGTTTCTAATCTCTCTATATATCTGTAATTAAATAAGTTTTTTCTTAGGACGCCGATTCCATCTCCCCTTCGAATTACCCTGGACCCACCAGGGCTGGACCCCGGCAAGTTTTCCTGCTCTATTTCTTGGCCCAAGTATATATTCACTTATCTTTACACTCTATCTTGTTTCCTACAGGATCCTACAGTCACTAGATGTCTGATAGGTATTTTATTTTGTAAGCAACCTTGACTTATATTACTCCAATTTGCTGCCTTTGCTCTTTTTTCTTTGTATTCTTCCTCCCTTGTTTGTCTTATCCATTTACATGGCATCCCTTACTAATTTTCAGTAGAAGCCTTTCAGTTCACTTTCTCCAAACTCAGACTCTTCCCCAGGCTGCAATCCTACATTTCTAGATGTACCACATGGTGGTGCTCAAGAAGAGAGAACCGTGGGCTCTCTTTTTCTATTAAAGCTCTGGATGCTCTAGCCATATCCCACTTTGTCTTCTGCATTTTATGATATTAATAGTTCCTTGGTGATTCAGGAAGAGCCTCTATTCAGGTTCTTGGTAGCTGTCATAAGTCATGGACCTCAGAGTCGGAAGAGCTTGTAAGAGGAAGAAGGATTAATTTGAAGTAACAACAATAACAATATTTATGAAGAGTTCCCATCTTGAAGGATCAATGTTAGGCACTTTAATTTTATCTCACTTAAGCATCATCCTCAATTTTAGGATTAACTATCCTAAAAGACCAGGTTTATTACCTTTGTTATAATTAAGGAAACAGGCTTAGAAAGGTGAATTAACTTGATGAAAGTCACACAGCTAGTAAGTGGAAAACACCAGGATTTGAACCTGAATCTGTTACTATAAAATTGGAGCTCTTAACTGCTGTGTCATATTATTTTGGGATAACTAAGATAATGATGTTTCTACCCCCCAAGTCTATATAGTAGCGGGGTATGACAAGAGAATCCTCTACTGGAAAATGCTGCAAGGCAATGGTGTCTTTGAGTAAATTAAACAAAAAATTAAAAATGACAACTAGTTATTTTTGTTGCAGTTTTCTATTGCCACAGTTAAGACAAAGAGTTGGAGTAAACGCTGAAAAATAAAGTGGAAGGTAAGGTAATCTTTTTTTAACCATGAAACAAAAAAAGCCAGAGGGCATTCAAGAAAGGGTTAAGAAGAGTCAGATATGGAGAAGAAAAAATTATGAGAAATTCCTGCATTTGGGGCAGTGTCTGAGAATGACAGAGACATGAGTCTTGGTGGCACCTGTGGGCTTCAAGATACCATGCAGAAGAAACTCTGGCTAAAATCAATCTCTGCTGGTGCAGCAATATTCTGGAAGATGTTGACAGCCTGGTGACTGAAGGTGGATGGCAGGAGCAAAGGACATTGCTCAGAGATCAAGAGAAAGCATCAGCGGAAAATTGTGACAGAGTCCTCTGTCAAAGGGGCAGCCACATCATAGGAGACTACTTCATAAAAGTAAGAGCACAGACTCTATCCTGTGTTCCTATTGTTCCTGATATGACTGATAAACTGTTCCTGACATGACTTAGGAAAGTACTATGTAGAGGGAGCATTCCTATTTCAGATGTCCCTGGGAATAAAAAAATAAGAAATTGATCAGAATTGCTCCATTTTAAATGTTTGCAAGAGGCAATCTGTCATTCCACAAGAGAGTGGGGAGGATGTAACCACACAGGGATTATAAAAATGTATTTACTTGATTGGGGAGAAGGTAATGAGAAAGCAAGTCAAATCAGGTGACTGACTTCTGAGGTGAGGCTGTGGCTAAATGTGGGAAGGGGAAACAGAATGACAGCACATTTTCTAAGACATATAACTGCTGAAGAGAGACACTTCTTAGAGGTTTTAGTCCACTGCAGCACAACAGAGATGGAGAAAGCATTTTTTCACTCAATGATACACTTAGAAACAAGAAAATAGCTGCCAGTCTCCTTCTTCAAAGGCCTAAGCCCAGGCCTGATGGCCCAGAAAAAAACTGTTTATGTCCTTTGGAAATTTTTGCCTCCTGCAAAAGAGACTTCTGGGGAGAAAGTCTTTTGTAGCACCAGTACTAGGGAAATGCATTGACACTGCTACTGCTGCTGCTTTTAAGTCACTTCAGTCGTCTCTGACTCTGTGCGACCCCATAGACAGCAGCCCACCAGGCTCCCCCGTCCCTGGGATTCTCCAGGCAAGAACACTGGAGTGGGTTGCCATTTCCTTCTCCAATGCATGAAAGTGAAAAGTGAAAGTGAAGTCGCTCAGTCGTGTCCGACTCTTAGCGACCCCATGGACTGCAGCCCACCAGGCTCCTCCGTCCATNTCCCCCGTCCCTGGGATTCTCTAGGCAAGAACACTGGAGTGGGTTGCCATTTCCTTCTCCAATGCATGAAAGTGAAAAGTGAAAGTGAAGTCGCTCAGTCGTGTCCGACTCTTAGCGACCCCATGGACTGCAGTCCACCAGGCTCCTCTGTCCATGGGATTTTCCAGGCAAGAGTACTGGAGTGGGGTGCCATTGCCTTCTCCGAAAGGAAGGCATAGGAGGAAGCAAAACACATAGAAGAGTGTTGGAGAGACTCTGAGAAACATCCTGAAAAATCCCCTTGATGGCCACCAGGGAGGACATGAAAAACAAGCCTTTCTTGATGAATGTTAGTTTCCTGGAAGGAGGCAATTAGGCTCCTCTCCTCTAGAAAGTTATTTAGAAAAACCAGCATGACCTCCGCTTAAGTGTCCTCTGAATAAGTTCTAGAAGATGTCCATAGAGGTGCAATTCTAAATGATATTAAACAATCATTAATGATTAGACAGACAGTTGATCTGAGACTTGGAGGAAAGGAGCCTATGTTGGTAAGTGAACTACACAGTATTGGTGTTTTAACCACTCATATCACCTGCACATGTACATTGCTCACACCATTGAATTAATAATTACCAAAGTTCAAAACCAAGACTCTAGTTGTGTGTGTACATCTCCAGGACAGAAAAAAATTCTCAAAAAAAAAAAAAAAAGCTCATCTTTCTACTGGCCTAATATGGAAAACTCTGCAATAAAAATGTGTTGAATTGAAGAGAAAATCATTCAGGGAACTTTATAAAGAAAAAACAGTTTGATAAACCTCCAGCAGTCTCAAATTTCAAGTGCTCTAATAATCTGATCGGAGATTCAGTATGGGCTTTTGAAGTCTCTATAAGTGAGATCCTATCAAAGCAGTTATCAGGCCGTAGGCATTAATAATCAAAATCACAACCTACCAAAAATTGGTTTGTGTTTTCTTTTCATGTTATCAATCTGTACTGTACTTCAGTCTCCCTCATCCTAAAATAGAGCTTGTAACAAGCGACTTCTGTCTAAAAGAGGATATAAACAGCATAAGCTTTATGCATAAACAAATATCTGCAATTTCTTTTCATGGAGAGCAAAAGATTCATGTGTCCCCAAAATGTATCATCCTCTTTCATGCACTGGTGGTGGTGGTTTAGTTGCTAAGTCATGTCCGACCTTTGCAACCCCATGGACTACAGCCTTCCAGGTTCCTCTCTCCATGGTATTCCCCAGGCAAGAATACTGGAGTGGGTTGCCATTTCCTTCTCCAGGGGATCTTCCCAACCCAGGAAATGAAGCCGGGTCCCCTGCATTGCAGGCAGATTTTTTACTGAGAGCTACAAGGGAAGCCGCCAAACTAAGAAATTCACCACTGATGGTCCTTCTTTTGAACTAGAGCCTAATATATGTTAATCGTCTATAAACATCCATATACCTTCCTTCAAGAGCAGTGTTTGAGTGAACAGACAGAAATTAAGTTTATTTCAACAGGTTAAGGAGAACAATTTGGGACATTCATGGAAAAAGTCAAATCATTGAATATTAGTAAGATAAGTAAAGATACCAAAAGATATAACAATAAAAAGTTGGAGCAAAGGTAAATTTTTCTAATAAAATAACATAATTTATCTGGCTCACCTTACTTTAGAAAGAGTCAATAATACACGCAGGGCTCTCTGAACTATTTGAAAAAAGAAACCATAGAAATACAGGGAATAATTATAGCCACATCTTTTAGTTCTAAATAAGTTTTGACTGAAAGCCCTATCAGCTCATTCACATCAGCAGACGATCACTCAGTAAGGAAAAAAAATCCTACATGCTAGTCAAGGAGCTGAGGAGTCAAATGCAGCCTGCAAGGACTCGAATTCCAAACAGAATTCAACCTGGGCAATATAAGAATCTGGTTCACATATTTTTAGTGGGTATCTTTCAAACACTTAAGGAAGAATTAGATTAATAAATTATCTCCAAACCCTATCCCTAAAATGTAAGGAATGAACAGACTGCCACCTGTCTAGGATTTGAGTTCCATAGGCATGTTCACTACATCAAAGCATCAAGGGACAGACTTCAAGGGAAGGCAGACAAGATCAAGAGACTTGCAGATTTTAAATAAGACAAAAAATTACAACATAAAAAAGGATCAGAACCCCTCTATTCATTCACAAATCTGAGGGTCCTTTGTGGGTGAGGCTTAAATTTATATGTTCTAGAAAAGGTACCTAGTTTAGCAAGAAGTTTAAGGGGGAACAAATGTATTTCATGGGGTCTTATAAATTAATGAAAGTATGCTGCAAGGTACTTTGAGATTCAGAGATTAAAGAAAAATGTGAAGCCATATAAAGTATTTACTTTCCCTAATGCTGTGAGAATATGAATGACTTTTCTCAGCTGTTGTCAGAGAAACTGCCATATTCATTCTTTCTTGGTGCTACCTATACCATGAGTAATAACATCTTATATTTAAAGTAAGCTTTAAAGATTGCAAAGGGATATTATATATGTGATCTTTTTTGATCCTCAGATATATTCTGAAAATGCTTATTTCATCTCAGTTTTATAGATAAGTCAACTAAGATTTTTTAAATGTTTAGTGATTTACGCAAGGTTACATAATAGATAAGTGTAGAACTGTGTCAAACCCATGTCTTTGACATGACATTTCATCCCACCAAACTAGCAAGCAACAAGATAGACAACTCATTTTCATTCACTGATGATTTTACAAGACAGATATTCTAACTAGACTTGTTAAAACAGTTGATACTATTATTAAGGCGAAAGTATGGTAATTTTCATCACTGATAGCATAGTGAAGATGTCAACTACAGCTCTTTCTCATGACCCACACTAAGAAACCTGATTGAAGACTTCAGTTTGTTACTGGATAAAGTGTGACCATCTTGCTAACACAAGGGGATTTCTTTAATCTAGACCTTAACTTGTGAAACTGAGTCTTGGCAAATTTCAGAATGTGTTGATGCAATCCACATGCAGTGTTATGAAAGTCTGCCTAAGCCATGGTCCCTGAGGCAGGTGGTTCCTTTGATCTTTATAGTTTTAAAGGAAACATTTGGTAATCAGACTGGAGAAGTACCCTAGAGACAAATGGAAGGCATTTGTACAATGACAAGAAATTCTTTTTCTGTCTAAATCTCAAAGAGTCTGAAGGAAAATCCTAGGGAACAGAAGGTGGTTAGAGTGGTTCCTGAAACAGCAATAGAACTAAAAAAAAAAAATCAAGAATAGTGCTTTTTTGTCTTAGCTTATAATAGAAAGTCCCCTATATACTATATTTCAGTTAGATTTTGCTGCATAACAAACCATCCCTAAACTAGTGGTTTTAAAAATGCTTACTCTTATTATTCTTCTGAGGGTTTGGTTGTATAGGTTCTCTTCTCACCTAACCTGTACTCACCCATGTTCTGTATTCACCAGGAGAGTCACGTAAGGGCCTGTGGTCAAGGAGTGAAAACAGACCACCTGTTTGTGGGAGAAGTCATACTGCAAAAGTTTGTGGACACAGGAAGGCATAACTCTTTGCTGTCCACTATATGTCTAATAATCTATCACACGAGACTTTTGGCTTCCCTGGCGGCACAGATGGTAAAAACTCTGCGATGCAGGAGTGAAGTGAAAGTGAAAGCTGCTCAGTTGTGTGTGATTCTTTGCGACCCCATGGACTATCAAGTCCATGGAATTCTCCAGGCCAGAATACTGGAGTGGATAGCCTTTCCCTTTTCCAGGGGATCTTCCCAACCCAGGGAATGAACCCAGGTCTCCCAAATTGTAGGTGGATTCTTTACCAGCTGAGCCACAAAGCAGACATCATAGGTTCAATCCCTGGGTTGGGAAAATCCCCTGGAATAGAGCACGGCAACCCATTCCAGAAGTCTTGCCTGGAGAATCCCCGTGGACAGAAGAGCCTGGAGGGCTACAATCCATGGGGTCACAGAGTCAGACACAAGTGAGTGACTAAGCACAGCTACCGCTACAGCATTTTTAATCCCAGCTTCACACGGAATCATCTGAAATACTTCTGAACAATTACCAATGACAGGGGCTTACTTCTAGGGATTCTGATTTAAGTTGTCTGGGGCGAAGCCCAAACACTAGCATTTTTTGAAAGTTCTCCAGGGGATTAAAATTCAGCTAGATCTAAGAATGACTGCTATATCTCCTGGTGACTGAATTATAGTAGTTGTAGAGTGAGCAAGTGAGAAAACTTTGTAATAAAAGTTTCTTACCAATGGAAATGATAAAGGTTAAAAAAAAGAGAAAAGAAACAGAAAACAGAAAAGCATTGGATCAAAGTCAATAACAAATCCAGAACAAAGACATTAACTAGTCAAAACTAGTTATTGGCTTTTACTACTACCATAATGTAGGGAGATTGGTAATTTACACCAGAACAAAACTGAAGACCTATATGTGTTACAGTCTTAATTTGTTGTATTTGCACTTACAGATATGCTTAAGTGTTTAAAACACAGTACACAGTTCCCCCATTGTGTTGTTTTAGTTTTTCCCAATTGACTCTTTTGTGTCTTCCCTCTAAAACAAAGGTTCTCAACACAGTCTGTACCTAGGATGTTTTCAAAGACTGCTGGTGCAAAAGTCCAAACCCAAGTGTTCTGATTTAATTGGCCTGGAATAGAACACAGACACCAGCTACTTAGGTGATTCTAATGTGAAACCAAGTTTGAGAACTGCTGCTTTAAGGTAACTCTAAGCAAAATTTTTGAAGTATTGATAAGGAGAGCTGGGCATTAACTCTGATGGAACTAATCAATACAGTGGTCTCCATTAGGATTTAAAAGAGTTTTCTGAGGGCTGGACCTGTGTATTTTTTAACTGTGTATTTCAACACCCTGGCATAAATGTGGCATAAGACCTAGACCAATATTTTCTTACAGAATGAGGACTCCAACTTACTGTTGCATGAGTTTGAGTGAGACCTGAACATAGCATAGCTTCCAGGAATATTAAATATCTTGAATTCATCAAAAAGTTACTGAAAAGTCTACTGTTGGCAAAGCTTTGTGCCAGTGACTCTATATATATACACTCACTGTATTAATGCCAGGCCACTGAAAATGCTTTTTTATGCAACTGACAGTTACATCCAGGGTAAGTTAGTAATTAGACAACCTCATATTGCTTGAATACCCAAGAATTAACTGAAATAGTTCTCTTTATCAGACAGAGACATAACTTATACTTGAAATGGAGTCCATTAGCAGTCAGTACTACTACATTCCAGAGCCTCTACCATAGACTGACCTCACAGACACCAGACTTGGGCACCCTAGCTCAACGCCAGCAATTATCCTTTACACTTTTCATACTTCCTATCTACCATCCTTGTTTTTCATTCCTTATTCTGCTCCTGCATCTACCCAACACTTAAATCTTTTAGGCTTAAACTTCTCTTCCTGGTTGAAAATTTAGTAGCTTCAAATTTTCTAGTTTCAACCCTTCACACTTTTGAGAACACAACTTGAACTGATTCCTTGACTTTCCTTACTCTCAACCAACTCCAGAAAAATCATGTCAGTGAAGCTCCAGCCGTGGGACAACCTCCATGATGTCCCATGTATGGCTTATGCCCCATGTGTGCTTCTGCCTTAACCCACATATTTTCAGGTCAACCACACACTGGGACTGACCTTCATTCTACTGGTTGGCTGTCAAATCACTGTCTAGAATATATGAACTCAGGGGACTTCAAAAGTCAGGGTTCCCAAAATAATATTGGCAACTATCTTACAGAAAAAGATTTTTATAAATATAGAAAACACTGGATTTAGCAAAATCAAACAGCTTTGTTTAGTGGAGGTCCTCAAGGGGTCTTGGTACATACTGTGAATTTCTAGCACCAGATGTCTTCTCATACTGCAAAGGAAGTTCTGGTGGCTTGGAAAATTATGAGAATTCTCACTAAACATCCCAAATTTGGAGGTAAGTAAAATGAGATGGGGCTTCCCTGGTGGCTCAGTGGTAAAGAATCCACCTGCTAATGTAGGAGATGTGGGTTCAACCCCTGGGTTGGGAAGAATCCTAGAGAAGGGAATGGCTACCCACTTCAGTATTCTTGTCTGGTAAATCCCATGGTCAGAAGAGCCTGGCGGATTACAGTCCATAGGGTCACAAAAGAATCAGACACAACTGATCCACTAAACAACAATGGCAAAACTAAGATGAGAAGACATAGTTTTTGTTGTTGTTTGTTCATTTCCTCTCTCTCTCTCTTTTTAGTGATTAGCTGAGAGGAAGGGTATGAGGTGCATCTGGAGAGGGATGGTTTAAAGACTGGTGAAATCAGAGAAATGTTTAGTGCTATGTATTAGAAACAAAGCCTATGTGGCTCCTAACTGAACTAAGAGAGTTACTTAAAGCCCTAAGGAATGGTATATGTTTGTGATAAGAAGTGAATTTTGGTAAGCTATAGTTTACAAAAGCTCAGGAGAGAAAAGCTCAGGGTATTACAATAAAACGTCATACAATTTTCTCTGACCTCTAACCAACTTCAGAAATCCTCGCATATCCTCAACTGAAAGAAAAATAGACAAAATACAAATTACCCAGCCCAAAAATTTAGCTTAGAGGGAAAAGTAAACTAAAATAAAAATAAATTTATCTATATTAAAGTGAACAGAATGGCTAAAAAAGAGATACTTATGTTAAACATAAGCAACATTCTGGGTGAGGGAAATAGCATAGCAACTATAGATATTGCAGTATAGAAACAAAACAGTGGGGAAATAATAAGGCATACAAAGTGTAGTTCAATAATGTTTTTGAACAAAAACCCAAAGGATAGAAAAAAGTTCATTGTAAGCGTGTTGCTATACAGGAACATAATAAAAAGGATTAATAATGTAGAGTCTTCATCAACCTAAAAGATGAGATGAAAAAGCAATAATATGACATAAATGGTAGATTGCAGCATTAAGGAAAACAATAACTTTTTTAAAAACCACTAAATAAATTCTAGGAAATGAGAAACAAAAAAACATAATTACTGTCAGAGAGGAAAAGCCTGAGGTAATTAGAGCAAATGCAGAGGAAAATGTCACAACAAGGCAGTAAAAGAAAAGGTAACATATTTGAAGGCTGAGGCAAGACCACAATAAAGATATAAGAGGGCTTTTGAATTATATAACCCCAGAATAAAGAATAAAATACACCCAAAAATATAACACAACTATCTAGATATGCAGTAACTCAAATTTGCATATCAAAAATTCTCTGCTCCAGGAAAAATAAAATACAATGATCACCATAAAGATATATCCTGACTGAATTTTAAGAATGAAGAAAAACTTCTTCAGGAATTCCCTGCAAGAAAAGGAAATAAGCCACAGTGGCTTTAAACTTCATACAACAAAGATTTTCAAAACACTTTGGAAAGTTCTGGGAGAAAGAAAATATGGTCCGAAAATATTGTATTCAGCTAAGATATCTTTCAAAAATAAAAAGACAGGTATTGCAAAAATGAAGAACTCAGAGAATACAATAACTATGGTTTAAATATCACTCAGACTCTAGATCATTAGAAGGTAAGTCAATCAAGAATTCAGGAAAGGAGAAGCCATGCTAAAAGACTGAAGGTTGATTTAAAGGTTATTAATCTGGACAATGAATAAGTAATAATATAACATACAAGTTATGAGAAGAAGAGAAAGTATGAGGAAGGATATGAAATATGAAAATATGTCATTCAAAACTTATCTTCCATAATCTTTATATCTAACTTTTGAGGAAGTTTTTGTGAAATAATAGTTCTTACTAAGTAGAAGTATTTATTTGAAGTCCAGGGACCTACAACATACAGTTATATGGATTTTTTCCCCGCCCAACTCTAGGGCGTACCACTTATATTATAGTCTAAATAACTAAATGTAGTGGCTCTGGAGTTTCAACTTAGTCTTTCTTATATTCAAATTAAAATTAAAATAAGACCAAATTAAATAATCTTATTTATGAAAGCATAAATCTCTCAGAGATCCTGGAAGGAGCATTCTTATTTCTCACAAGACTACCACCATGGCCACAGCTCATTAGACAGTAATTGACACTAGGTCCAAGACCAATTTTTTGTTTTAGCTACAAACTAATGAAAACATGAATAATGAAAAAAAAAATTGAGACTGTAGTCATTAGTGACAGAACCCAAACTGGATAAGAAGGGTGAGGACACCCATGTTGGGCCATGTGAAAAATTAGTAAAAGAAAAAGTTAGTTGCTAAAGGGAATAAATAATTAATTAGATACTTTTAGAGAAACAAAGGATTTCCCTGGTGGCTCAGACAGCAAAGAATCGGCCTGCAATATGGGACTCCTGGATTCGATCCCTGATTTGGGAAGATTCCCTGGAGGAGGGCAAGGCAATCCACTCTAGTTTTCTTGCCTGGAGAATCCGCATGGACAGAGGAGCCTGGCAGGCTACAGTTCATGATGTTGCAAAGAGAGACAAAAAGTATTAATAAATCTTGAAGAATGTATGTCATTGCTCTACAAAAATGAAGAACTCAGAGAATACAATAACTATGGTTTAAATATCACTCAGACTCTAGATCATTAGAAGGTAAGTCAATCAAGAATTCAGGAAAGGAGAAGCCATGCTAAAAGACTGAAGGTTGATTTAAAGGTTATTAATCTGGACAATGAATAAGTAATAATATAACATACAAGTTATGAGAAGAAGAGAAAGTATGAGGAAGGATATGAAATATGAAAATATGTCATTCAAAACTTATCTTCCATAATCTTTATATCTAACTTTTGAGGAAGTTTTTGTGAAATAATAGTTCTTACTAAGTAGAAGTATTTATTTGAAGTCCAGGGACCTACAACATACAGTTATATGGATTTTTTCCCCGCCCAACTCTAGGGCGTACCACTTATATTATAGTCTAAATAACTAAATGTAGTGGCTCTGGAGTTTCAACTTAGTCTTTCTTATATTCAAATTAAAATTAAAATAAGACCAAATTAAATAATCTTATTTATGAAAGCATAAATCTCTCAGAGATCCTGGAAGGAGCATTCTTATTTCTCACAAGACTACCACCATGGCCACAGCTCATTAGACAGTAATTGACACTAGGTCCAAGACCAATTTTTTGCTTTAGCTACAAACTAATGAAAACATGAATAATGAAAAAAAAAATTGAGACTGTAGTCATTAGTGACAGAACCCGAATTGGATAAGAAGGGTGAGGACACCCATGTTGGGCCATGTGAAAAATTAGTAAAAGAAAAAGTTAGTTGCTAAAGGGAATAAATAATTAATTAGATACTTTTAGAGAAACAAAGGATTTCCCTGGTGGCTCAGACAGCAAAGAATCGGCCTGCAATATGGGACTCCTGGATTCGATCCCTGATTTGGGAAGATTCCCTGGAGGAGGGCAAGGCAATCCACTCTAGTTTTCTTGCCTGGAGAATCCGCATGGACAGAGGAGCCTGGCAGGCTACAGTTCATGATGTTGCAAAGAGAGACAAAAAGTATTAATAAATCTTGAAGAATGTATGTCATTGCTCTAGAAAGAAATATTCCACCTTCAGTTTGGGGAGAAGGAAGGAGAAGGAACAGGTAACTTTCAGGAAACTAAAGGACTCAGACACCTTCAGTTCAGTTCAGTTTAGTCGCTCAGTCATGCGACCCCATGGACTGCAGCACGTGAGGCCTCCCGGTCCATCACCAAGTCCTGGAGTTTACCCAAACTCATGTCCATTGAGTCCGTGATGCCATCCAACCATCTTATCCTCTGTCAGACACCTTACCTTTGACAAAGAAGGCAAGAACATACAATGGAGAAAAGATAGTCTCTTCAATAATTGGTGCTAGGAAAACTGGACAGCTCCTTGTAAAAGAATGAAATTTGAACACTTCTCAACACCCTACACAAAAATAAACTCAAAATGGATTAAAAACCTAAACGTAAGACCAGAAATGATAAAACTCTTAGAGGGAAAACATAAACAGAACACTAAGTGTCAGACTTTAGTTTTTTGGGCTCCAAAATCACTGCAGATGGTGACTGCAGCCATGAAATTAGAAGATGCTTACTCCTTGGAAGAAAAGTTATGACCAACCTGGATAGTATATTCAAAAGCAGAGACATTACTTTGCCGACTAAGGTCCGTCTAGTCAAGGCTATGGTTTTTCCAGTGGTCATGTATGGATGTGAAAGTTGGACTGTGAAGAAGGCTGAGCGCCGAAGAATTGATGCTTTTGAACTGTGGTGTTGGAGAAGACTCTTGAGAGTCCCTTGGACTGCAAGGAGATCCAACCAGTCCATTCTGNGAAGAGGAACTAAAAAGCCTCTTGATGAAAGTGAAAGAGGAGAGTGAAAAAGTTGGCCTGTAAAGAAAGCTGAGCACCGAAGAATTGATGCTTTTGAACTGTGGTGTTGGAGAAAACTCTTGAGAGTCCCTTGGACTGCAAGGAGATCCAGCCAGTCCATTCTGAAGGAGATCAGCCCTGGGATTTCTTTGGAAGGAATGATGCTAAAGCTGAAACTCCAGTACTTTGGCCACATCAAGTGAAGAGTTGACTCACTGGAAAAGACTCTGATGCTGGGAGGGATTGGGGGCAGGAGGAGAAGGGGACGACCGAGAATGAGATGGCTGGATGGCATCACGGACTCGATGGACGTGAGTCTGAGTGAACTCCGGGAGATGGTGATGAACAGGGAGGCCTGGAGTGCTGCGATTCATGGGGTCGCAAAGAGTCGGACACGACTGAGCGACTGAACTGAACTGATGACATAAATCACAGCAATATCCTCTACGACCCACCTCTTAGAGTAATGGAAATAAAAACAAAAATAAACAAGTGGGACCTACTTAAATTTCAAAGCTTTTTCACAGCAAAGGAAGCTATAAGCAAGGTGAAAAGATAACCCTCAGAATGGGAGAGTAAAATGAAAGTTGCTCAGTCATGTCCGACTCTCCTCATGACTCCATGGACTGTATAGTCCATGGAATTCTCCAGGCCAGAATACTAGAGTGGGTAGCCTTTCCCTTCTCCAGGGGATCTTCCCAACCCAGGGATCAAACCCACGTCTCCTGCATTGCAGGCAGATTCTTTACCAACTGAGCTATCACAATGGGAGAAAATAAAAGCAAATGAAGCAATTAACAAAGGATTAATCTCCATAATATCAAGCAGCTCATGCAGATCAATATCAGAAAAACTAACAACCCAATCAAAAAATGACCAGAAGACCTAAACAGACATTTCTACAATGAAGACAGACAGATGGCTCATAAACACATGAAGAAATGTTCAACAAAACAACAAAAATGCTCATTATTAGCAAAATGCAAATCAAAACCACAATGAGGTATCTCCTCACACCAGTCAGAATGGCCAAAATCAAAAAATCTACTAACAATAAATGCTGGAGAGGATGTAGAGAAAAGGGAACCCTCTTGCCCTATTGATGGGAATGTAAATTGATAGAGCCACTACGGAGAACAGTATGGAGACTGCTTAAAAAACTAGGAATAAAACTACCATATGACCCAGTAATCTTCAATTCTCAATATACCTTGAGAAAACCATAATTCAAAAAGACACACACACCCCAGTGTTCATTGTAGCACTATTTACAATAGCTAGAACATGGAAGCAACCTAGATGTCCTTCGACACATGAATGGATGAAGAAGCTGTGGTACATATATATAATGGAATACTGATCAGCCATAAAAAGGAATGTCTTTGAGTCCTGAGTCTGTTCTAGTGAGGTGGATGAACCTGAGCCTGTAACACAGAGTAAAGTAAGTCAGAAAGAGAAAATCAAAATCATATATTAACAAATACATATGGATCCCAGAAAAATGGTACAGATGAACCTATTTGCAGGGCAGGAATAGAGATGCAGACATAAAGAACAGACCTGGGGACACAAAGGGAGAAGGAAAGGTAGGAAAATCAAAAGAGTAGCACTGAAACATATACATCACCACATGTAAATAGATAGGTAGGGGAAGCTGCCATAAAAGACAGGGAGTTCAACCTAGTGTTCTGTTCCAACTTAGAGGTGTGGAATGGGGTGGAGGGTGGGGAGAAGGTTCAAGAGAGAGGGAACATATGTATACTTATAGCTGGTTTACAATGTTGTATGGCAGAAACCAGCACATCATTATAAAGCAATTATTCTCCAATTAAAAGTTTGTTTGTTTTAAATAAAGGACTTCAGAAAAGGAAGCAAGGGCCTTACTTTGGCCTTTAGCCTCAGTCATGTGCCCCTATGGTTTAAGCTATATTTAAGGATATATAGTACTTACAGAAAAATTAATATATTTATACTTTCTCATTTAACTAACATTAATTTTATATAATTTTTTAAGAGAGAAGAAAAAAATGAGTGATAGACTTTCAGGTAATTGTTAACTTATATGCAGAGTACACCATGAGAAATGCTGGGCTGGAAGAAGCACAAGCTGTATTGTCNCCAGTCCATTCTGAAGGAGATCAACCCTGGGATTTCTTTGGAAGGAATGATGCTAAAGCTGAAACTCCAGTACTTTGGCCACCTCATGCGAAGAGTTGACTCACTGGAAAAGGCTCTGATGCTGGGAGGGATTGGGGGCAAGAGGAGAAGGGGAGAACAGAGGATGAGATGGCTGGATGGCATCACCGACTTGGATGTGAGTCTGAGTGAACTCCAGGAGTTGGTGATGGACAGGGAGGCCTGGCGTGCTGCGATTCATGGGGTCGCAAAGAGTCAGACAAGACTGAACAACTGAAGTGAACTGAACTTCCTTTTAAAGGTTTAAAAATTGGTATGTACAAAATTAAAAATCTAAATTAAAAGTTCTATGAACACTATAAGAAGGAAGCACAGTATGAAATTGCATTGCCTGCCTGATGTAAACTGAGAAACCGTGACAAAGAGGACAAAGAAACAAAGACAGAGACAAAACCAGAGAGTGTCTGTGCACAGTGATAAAAACCACAGTGATGAAAAGACTACTTCTCCCAGTGCCAGCACACATGAAGGCAGGCTGCTGCTCATTGCATAGAATTAAAGCTTCATAACACTATCTATTATATCCTTACAACACTCTTTTATTTGGGCTTGTATTTTTCTATTAATAAAATAGAAGAGCTTTTGTTGGACAAGAAAAACATCAATCAAAAGAATCTGTCATGGTTTGGGGGTTCTAGAAATGCCTGTAATGATAAGGCATATATTACTAAAGACAGGGAAGAATTGGAAGAACAGAGATGTGAACTGAAATCAATGATTTTAGAAAGTGTGAGCATCAAACCAGGGAACCAAAGTAAGAATTAACAGACAAGATTAAAGTCAAGGTCAGGGCTGAAAATGGAGTTAAACAGTAGGGTTATTATGATAGAGTATAGCTGAATTACAATTATGGCAACAGCTGAGAAGACTGTTCAGGTCAACCTTACCACCATGGAACAATTAGAAATCAGGGAAACAATTTTTAAATATCAGAGAAGGAGGAAACTTCGAAGTTAACCAGTTCTGGATATAAGGAGCTTGAAAGTTGCTACTCCGTCCCAACGACGAGTAAAAAGCTACACAGACGGAAAACTGACCACTTCTTGGACCCACAGATAGGAGCACACAGGGGAAACTCCTGCCCCAAGACTGAAGAGGCATGGGACTACAGGCTGCACAGTTTGCCAGGAACAGAACTCACAAGCAAAAACTGCCTCAAGAACCTGCATTGGGGAAGGAAACCTGAACTATGATGAACTGTTGACAGCTGAAAGTGGGCAACTTGTGGAATTAAAAAACCCAGAGGGACCCAGTCCTGGGGAGGTCCTCACGATACTGTGAGGTTTACCTCCGGAAACCGGACCAGATTCCCACAGTGAATATCAGAAAAACCACTTTGGGCTTCTGGCAGGCAGAGGGAAAAAGAAACCATTTTGAAATATACCAGAGCCCTCAGTTCTTCCCAACAAGGCCTGCCCTGATTGGGTATTATCAGAGCCTAGCTGACTTAGGAAAGGGAAAACATCCAACTTAGATCTAGCATTCCACACAGGAGAGAGGAAGCTACTCACCTTCAGCCCACTCCAACCATCCTTTCCCACCCTAAGAGGGGTGGGGGAGAACAAGAGAAACACATGTAAAGTTCACTGCCCAGAGGCACAGACCCATTAAAAGACTGAATCCCAATCCTAGGACTACAAAATGCTACCCTCCCCTCAAACCTCACCAACACGTTTCTATAGGTCTATTTATAGCAGTTACTTTTATGTGATATATCATGTTTCACTCTCCAGAAAAAATGACAAGATATATAAAAAGACAAGGACAATCTGAAGAGACAGAGCAAGCACCAGAACCAGATATAGCAAGAATGCTGGATTATCAGATTGAGAATTAGAGTTAAACAATTGTGATTAACATGAATAATGAATAAATTTGACAGAATGCAAGAACACATGGATAATATAAGTAAATAAATGAAAATCCTAAGAAAGAACCAAAAAGAAATGCTAAAGATCAAAAACATTGTAACAGAAATGAAGAATGCCTTTGATGGGCTTGTTAGTAGACCAGACACAGCTGAGGAAAAGAATTTCTGAGTTTGAGGATATATCAGTAGAACCTTCAACACTGAAAAGCAAAGAGAACAAAGACTGAAAAAAACAGCAGAATACCCAAGGACTGTGGAAGAACTACAAAAGGTGTAACATATGTGTAATGGAAATATCAGAAGGAGAATAAAGAGGAAAAGGAACAGAAGAAATATCTGAAACCATAATGAGTGAGAATTTCCCCAAATTAATGTCAGAAACCATACCATCCATCTAGGAAGCTCAGAGAATACCAAATAGGATGTCAGAAAAACAAACAAACAAACCTGGGAATATAATTTTCAAATTACAGAACATCAAAGGTAAAGGAAAAAAAAATCCTAAAAGAAGTCAGAAGAAACAAACACCTTACCTGTAGAAGAATAGAGATTAAAAATTACATTCAACCTCTCAGAAACCATGCAGGCAAAAAGAAAGTGAAGTGAAATATTTAAGGCATCGAGAGAAAAATCCATCATCTTGGAATTCTTTACTCTGAGGAATCATTCTTCAAAATGAAGGAGAAATAAAAGTTTTCTCAGATAGACAAAAATTGAGGGAATTTGTTGCTACTAGATATTCCTTTCAAGAAATGGTAAAAAAATGCTTTAAAGAGAAGGAAGGTAATAAAGGTCAGAAACTAAGATCTACATAAAGGAAGAGAACTAAAGAAGGAAGTTAAAGTATCAATAAAATTAAATTTTTTCTTATTCTTAGTTGATCCAACAATTGACAATTTGTTCAAAACAGTAATAGCAACAATATTAAGATTTGATTGTGTACACTTATATATATTAATTTATGTATATACATATAAAATATATACATTTCACTTTTTTATAAGTGAAATTGTTACCAAACTCAAGTTTGGCTGCTCCAAAGCCAATACTTAAGAGGATAGTGTGGCTTGGAAAGCAAAAGCTTTATTCAGGAGGCCAGTAATCTGAGAGAAGGTGGACTCATGTCTAAAAACCAAGTCCATAGATTCTGTTTCACCATTACAGTTTTTAAAGGGAAAATCATTCAAGAAATGGGTTAGAGTCTTTGTTATCTTTCATTGTTTGCAGACTTTCTTTGATTGGTTAGGAGTAAGGTAACAAGGCAGTGTTCCAGGAATCTTTTGTTTCAGTCTGAAGTTACTACCCTCCACTTGGATGAGAGCCTTAGTTCCTACAAATGTAATCAAAGATATTGTTACGTATATACCTTGAGGAAGAACCAAGATGCTACCCCATCACTGCACTATTGCTTCTTAACTGTTTCTCCTTTATTTCTCCATTCCCTCCTTTCCCTGATAAGCAAATAAATCTGTTTGAATCTGCCCTTTGGAACCCTTTGGGATTCCTTGATGGCTTAGATGGTAAAGAATCTGCCTACAATGCAGGAGACCCAGGTTTGTCCCAGGGTTGTGCAGATCCCCTGGAGAAGAGAATGACTACCCACTTCAGTATTCTTGCTTAGAGAATTCCATGGACAGAGGAGCCTGGTGAGCTATAGTCCATGGGGTCATAAAGAGTCAGACACAACTGAGCAACTTCAACACTTTGGAACTCAGAGAAAGTCAAGGAGGATGAAGCCTTTCTCCTACATACAGGAAATAGAGGACAAAGAAAGGATTTATACTTGGGAGGATCCCACAGGGTCTTGTTCCATTTCATAATGAATGACAACAATATTACAAATGAGAGGAGGGAGGAATTAGAAATATTTCATTGACAAGGTATTCACATTAAGCAATATTTGTTGTTGTTCAGTTGCTAAGTCAAATCCAACTCTTTGCCCTAGTGGGGCAAAGATCCATGACTGTAACAGGCCAGGCTCCCCTGTCCTTTACTATCTCCCAAAGTTTGCTCAAATTCATGTCTATTGAATCGGTGATGCTATCTAACCATCTCGTCCTCTGACACAACTGTCTACTTTTGCTTTCAATCTTTCAGAGCATCAGGGGCTTTTCCAATGAGTCAGTTCTTCGCATCAGGTGGCCAAAGTACTGGAGTTTCAACATCAGTTCTTCCAGTGAATAGTCAGGACTGATTTCCTTTACGATTGACTGGTTTGATTTCCTTGCAGATCAAGGGACTCTCAAGAGTCTTCTCCAGCATCACAGTTCGAAAGCAACAATTCTTTGGCTCAGTCTTCTTTATGGTTCAAATCTCATATCCATATTCAACTACTGGGAAAACCACAGCTTGGATTATGTAAACCTTTGTCAGCAAAGTGACGTTTCTGCTTTTTAATATGCTATCTAGGTTTGTCATAACTTTTCTTCTAAGGAGCAAGTGTCTTTTAATTTCATGATTGTAGTCACCATCTGCAGTGATTTTACAGCCCAAGAAAATAAGATTTGCCATTGTTTCCATTGTTTCTCAATCTATTTGCCATGAAGTTATGGTACTTTGTTGCTATGATCTTCATTTTTGAATGTTAAGTTTTAAGTCAGCTTTTAAACTCTCCTCTTTCACTCTCACTTTTCACCAGCTGTATATATCTTAAAGAAATGGGAATACCAGACCACCTTACCTGCCTCCTGAGAGGTAAGGTTATCTGCCTCCTGAGAGGTAAGGTGGTCTAGTATTCCTATCTCTTGAAGAATTTTTAACAACTTGTTGTGATCCAGACAGGCAAAAGGCTTTAGTGTAGTCTATGAAGCAGAGGCTTTTCTGGAATTATCTTGCTTTTTCTGTGATCGAATGGATGTTGCCAATTCAATCTGTGGTTCCTCTGTCTTTTCTCAAACCAGCTTGTACATCTAGTTTTTGGTCCATGTACTGTTGAAGTCTAGCTTGAAGGATTTTGAGTATTAACTTGATAAGCATGTGAAATGAGCAGAATGTGTGGTAGTATGAACATTCTTTGGCATTGTCCTTCTTTGGGACTGAGATGAAAATTGACCTTTTCCAGTCCTGCAGCCATTGATGAGTTTTCCAAATTTGCTGGCATATTGAGTACAGCACTTTAACAGCATCACCCTTTAGGATTTTAAATAACTCAATTGGAATTCCATCACCTCTACTAGGTTTGTTTGTAGGAATTCCATCACCTCCACTAGCTTTGTTTCCTAAAGCCCACTTGACTTCACACTCCAGGATGTCTGGTTCTCGGTGAGTGATCACACATTGCAGTTATCTGGGTCATTAAGACCATTTCTGTACAGTTCTTCTGTGTATTCTTGCCACCTCTTCTTAATATCTTCTGCTTCTGTTAGTTCTTTGCCATTTCTCTCCTTTATTGTGCCCATGTTTACATGAAATGTTCCCTTGGTGTATTTAATTTTCCTGAAGAGATCTCTAGTCTTTCCTATTCTATTATTTTTCTCTATTTCTTTGCATTGTTCCCTTAAGAAGGCTTTCTTCCCTTTCCTTGCTATTCTTTGGAACTCTTTATTCAGTTAGGTATATTTTTCTGTTTCTCCTTTGCCTTTCCCTTCACTTCTTTTGTCAGCTATTTATAAGGCCTCCTCAGACAACAACTTTGCTTTCTTGCATTTCTTTTTCTTTGAGATGGTTTTGGTCACCACCTACTTTTCAATGTTACAAACCTCTGTCCATAGTTCTCCAGGCACTCTATCAGATCTAATCCCTTGAATCTATTTGTCTACTTCCACTGTACAATCATAAGGGTTGATTTACATCATACTTGAATGTTTTAGTGGTTTTCCCTACTTTCTTCAATTTAAGTCTGAATTTTGCAACAAAGAGCTCAAAATCTGAGCCACAGACAGTTTCAGGTCTTGTTTTTGCTGACTGTATAAAGACCAACAAAAAAGATCAACAACAACAAAAAAACACCTTAGTGATTGATTCTCATATGAAAAGTGAAAGTGAAACACGCTGGCGAAGACTTTTCAGATGTTTCAGGTGTAACTATTAAAAATAGTAACCCTCAAATTGTTAGTGAAATAACAGAATTAATTTTGCTGGCCAAAATAAAATTTGCCAGCCACAGGCGTTAGTTCCTGCAAAAATCTCTCAGTCAATAGTCACTTAACATTTAAATTTGAAATTTAACTTTTTTCCACATTTTTTTCCAACTTTTCAAGTATGTACCTACTGTATTATTAACCATAGTCACCATGCTGTGCATTAGATCTCCAGAAAGTATTTGTCTTATATCTCAAAACTTTTACCTCTTCTAAAATATTTCCCATTTCCCCAAGCCCCCAGCCCCTGTAGAATTCACATGTAAGTTACATCACATTGTATTTGTCTTTCTCCTTCAAGGCCCACTCATGTTGTCACAAATGTCATAAAAAATAATTTCCTTTTTAATGGCTAAATAATTCTACAATGTATGTTTTCTTTATCCATTTATCCACCGATGGACACTTGGGTGGTTTCCATGTCATGGCTATAGTGAATCATGCTGTAAAGAATGTAGGGGTGCTGACTTCTCTTTAAGATAATGATTTCATTTTCTTTGGATATATATCCAGAGGTGAAATTGCTGAATAATATGCTAACTCTCTTTAATTTTTTGAGAAATCTCCATACTGTTTTCCATAGTGGTTGTACTAATTTACATTCCCACCAACAGTGCACAAAGATTGCTTTTTCTCCACATCCTCATCAACACTTGCTATTTCTCTTGGTTTTCTTCTTTGTTTGCTTTTTGATAATAGCTATTCTAACATGTGTGAGAAGACATATAATTATGGTTTTGATTTGTATTTTCTTGATGATTGGTATTGTTGAACATTTTTTCATTTTGTACTGGTTGGCCATTAGTATGCCTTCTTGGAAAAATATTCATTCCGGTCCTCAGCCCATTCTTTAATCTGATTATTTGAGTTTTTTGCTATTGAGTTGTATGAGGTCCTTATATGTTGGGGTAATTAGCCCCTTCTCAGATATAGGATTTGCAAATATTTTCTACCATTCTGTAGGTTGCCTTTTCATTTATTATTTCTTCTGCGGTGTGAACTTTTTAGTTTGATATATAATCCCACCTATTTATTCTTGTTTTTATTGCTTGTGTTTTTGGTGTCAAACCCCAAAATCATTGCCAAGATCAATATCAAGGACTTTTCCACCTATATTTTCCTGTACTAGTTACAGATCTTGTATTTCAATCATTAAACCACTTGAGTTAATATTTTTTCATAATATAAAATAGGGTCCAATTTCATTCTTTTACATGAAGGAATAATTTTTCCAGCATTGTCTACTGAAGGGACTATCTGTGCCTTATTGAATATTTCTATTCTTGGTCTCTCTATTTCATTTATTTCTGCTCTGATCTTTATTATTTTCTCCCTTTTACTGACTTTGAGCTTAGTTTATTCTTCTTTTTCTAGCCCTTTGAGGTGTAAAGCTAGGTTGTTTAATTTTTTTAATGTAGGCACTATAAACTTCCTTCTTAGAACTGCTTTTGCTGCATCACATATGTTTGTGTATGTTGTGTTTCCATCTTTCTATCCATATATTAAATTTTTTTTTCTTTTTGAGTTATTCCTTAGTAGTTTTTCAGAAGCATATTATTTACTTTCTACATATTTGTGAATTTTCCAATTTTCCTCCTGCTATTTATATTTAGTTTTATACCACTGCAATTTTAATTTTCTTAAATTGGCTAAGATTTATTTTATGGCCTAATGTATGATAGATACCTGTGAATTTTCTGTGTTCAACTGAGAAGGATGTGTATTCCACAGTTGTAGGATGGAATGTTATATACATATTAGGTCCATTTGCTTGAAATATAGTTCAAATCCAATGTTTCTTTACTGATTTTCTGCTAAAGAATCATTGTTGTAAGCAGAATCTCCTACTATTACTGTATTTTCTCTTCCTTCCTTTGGATTAGTTAATATTTGCTTTATATGTTTAGGTGCTCTGGTGCTATATGTGTGTATGTAATGGTTACATTATCTTGATATATCAATCCCTTTATTATGATATAATGACCTTGTCTCTTGTTACAGCTTTCTCCTTAAGGTCTATTTTGTCTGATGTAAGTATGGCCACCCCTTCTCTCTTTTGGTTTCCATTTGCATAGAATATCTTTTGCATTCATTCACTTTAAGTCTATGTGTGTCATTAAAGCTGAAGTGAGTCTCTCATATAGTTGGGTCTTGTGTTATCCATTCAGTCACTGTATGCCATTTGACTGGACAATGCAGGTCATTTAATTTTAAAGAAATAATTGACTGGTAAGGAACTTATTAACGCCATATTTCAAACATCTTTTAAAATATCATTACTTACATTCTAGTCGTTTTGGAGTTTCTTGTTATTTCTTTCTTTCTTACTTTATTCATTTTTGAAGTGATGGTTTTCCTTAGAGGTATGTTTTGGTTTTCTTTCTTTATACTTTGTGTATCTACTGCAGGTTTTTGTTTTGTAGTTACCATGATGCTTAGATAACACATCTTATAATAGTCTGTTTAAGCTGATAACTTTGATCACATATAAATCTCTCTCATATTTTACTCCCCCTCTATTTTATTTTCAATATTACAACTTACCTTTTTATATAGTAAGTTCTCTATATACAAACCTTCAAGTTACAGACTTTCAAAGATGGAAACATATGTGCCAATTGGACTGTTTTGTTCTGCCTGCAATACAGAAGACTCAGAGACACAGGTTCAATCCCTGAGTCAGGAAGACTCTCTGGAGAAGAAAATGGCAACACACTCCAGTATTCTTGCTGGGATAATCCCATGGACAGAGAAGCCAGGAAGGCTATAGTCCATGGGGTCACAAAGAGTCAAACACAATTGAACATGCACCCACACACACATTTTGCTGGGAAGAGTATTCTTGGTTGGCAGCTTTTTCTTTTATCACTTTGAATGTATCATTCTCGTTCCTAGCCTCCTTCTGTTGAGAAATCCACAGATAACATTATGGTGGTTCCTTTGTATGTAAAGAGGATGTTTTCTTTCTGCTACTTTTAAAATACTTTGTTTTTTAGACAATCTTATTGTACTGTATCTTGGAGAAGACCATTTTGGGTGAAATTTCGGGGGGACAGTGAGCTGCATGAACATGGATGTCCAAATCTCTGCCTAGATTTGGAAAGTTCACAGCCATTATTTCTTTAAACAAGCTTTCTGCTCTCTTCTCCTCTGGGATTCCAACAATATGTAGACAGTTTCTCTCACTGGTATCCCATAATTCACACTGGCTTTCTTTTCTCATTTTCTTTCTTTTCTTCATTTTGCTCCTCTAACTGGATGGTTTTACATGACCTATATTCCAGTTCCCTAATTCTGTTTGCTTGAGTCTAATGCTGAAGTTCTCTACTGAATTCTCCAGTCATTGCATTCTGCAATTCTAGTACTCCGGTTTGGTTTTTATAAGAAATTCTATTTCTTTGTTGAACTTCTCACTTTATTCAAACAGTGCTTTCTTAATTTTATTTGATTGTCTGTCTGTGTTTTCTTGTAGTTTACTGAAGTTTTTGAAGAGGAATATTCTGAATTATTTGTCAGACAGTTCATGGATTGTCATTTCTTTAGGGCCTATCATTGAAGTGTTTTTTATTAGTTACTTTCACTGCTATCATGTTTCTTTGAGTAGTCATGATCTTTGCAGCTCTAGGGCTTGCCAAGAGCCTGGGACTCTGATAACCAGCCCATTGCTGAGGAAGGTTAGTAGCCCACAGTAGATGTTTTGGAGTCCAAGTCCAATAGACCTGTTCTGGCACCGTAGTAGGCCATGAGAGCTTCCTAGAGCCATGGGCTGGGGCCAAGTGCTGATTTGGATCAGTGTTGATGTTCATGGTGATGTCAGATACATATTTTACTCTCCTTCCCCCACAGAAATGTGTCTCTCCACACTGGGCTGCCTAGGCTTGGTGAAGGGATGATGGGGTAATGCGAAAATGTCATTCTTATTCTCTTCAGTGAATCTTTTCTTATTTCTGTGTTCCACTCAAGTTCTGTCAACCCTTGCCTGAAATCTCTAGCTCTTGTGAAGGTATTTTCTTCATGGATAGTTACTCAAATTTATATTTCTGGGAGAGACAAATAATAGAAATTCCAATACCATCATCTTGCTGATGTCACTTTCAGGGATTAAATAATTTAAGAATAACTAGAACTCAGTTATAGAGAAAGTAGCTAGCCAAAACCCAATAAGGAGGTCAGAATCTCTAGCTTTCTGGCTGGGATTTCAGGTTAGACCTCACATTCCATGAGAGAAGAAGCAAAGTGAAAGCGGACAGTATATCCAAGTACCAGAATATGAGCAGGCTAGTTACACGTGATGGAGGTCACACAGGGTACTGAAGCACAACACAGTAGCCCCACACTATGCTCCAGACCCTTATGCAATAATAGGAAGCCTGGAGTGCTTCATCTCATACTTGTAAGAAGAGAGTGAGAGACGGAGGGATTCTAAATCTCGCTGGATTGTGATGAGCCTGCAAATGACATACATAATTACAGACCATGGGTGGAAGTAGGGCAGGCAGGTCTTGACAATAGTAGTATTTCTTCTGAGCTAAGTGCTACCTGGAAACTCTTTCCCCACAACTCCAAATTCTTTTCTCTCCAGGTGGTTTCATGTCTTTTATTTTTAAAACTTTTCTTAACCACCTCACCTCCAACTCTTCCATTAGCAGCTGAGGTCTTTTCTTGTTAACCATTTCATTTCCCTAACATGTGGCCTACATAATTTGCTTGTGTTAGGGCTGGGAAAAGTGAGAAAAAAAGACCTGAGCAAACTCTAAGCATAATAATACAGAGTCCAGAAAGAAACAAAGTATGGCAAAGTGTAACATCAGAATAAGATAGAAAGGAAAATAGCAAGTAACCACAAGAGGATTAGGTGGTAGATACTCTGACTGTGGAATGGTGGCAGATACCTGAGATACAAGTGTATATCATAAATTCTAAGAAATCAGCAACTGGCAGCTTATTTTGGAAGAATTTTTGGAAGGGGGGAAAATGTGAAAATTGTCTGGACTTATACAAGTAAGTCTAATAAGAATCAAGAATTTTCATATACTATTTAGAAATTCATGGTTATGTGGTTATAGAAATCTTAAAATGCTACATGTGGGTCATACAAAATTTTAAACAGATTTGTCCTGTGAATAAGGAGTTTAAGTTCAAGCTGAATTTTTATGAGGAGAAATTGGCTAGAATTATCTACCCTAGAGCCTAAAGAGGAAATTTAGATAGTCAGTGATGTATTTGTGAAAATAGGAACTAAAGAATTTTATCCCATTTTCATATGCTAAAGGCACAAAGCTTAGTTTTAGCAAAAAAGTTATAAGTTTAGTGTTTTATAACCTCCCATTTCTTGTATATCTACAACCTGTCTTCCTTTACCATTATTTCTATCCTCAAGACCAGGTCCTTCATATTTCAGTCAAAAGTTGAATTCCATGAAGGCCCACATTCTTTCAAAGTATCCTATACATCTACATGAAGAACTATGAACAGAGTATCTATTTGCATAGTTCCTGAAGAACTATGGATGGAGGTTTGTAACATTGTACAGGAGGTGCATCCCCAAGAAAAAGAAATTGCAAAAGGGCAAAATGGTTTGCAGAGGCCTACAAACAGCTGAGCAAAGAAGCGAAAGGCAAAGGAAAAAAGGAAAGATATATCCATCTAAATGCAGAGTTCCAATGAATAGCAAGGAGAGATAAGAAAGCCTTCCTAAGTGATCAGTGCAAAGAAACAAAGAAAAACAGTAGAATGGGAAAGACTAGAGGTTGCTTCAAGAAAACTAGAGATACCAAGAGAACATTTCATGCAAACACGGGCACAAAAAAGGACAGAAATGGTATGGACCTAACAGAAGGAAAAGATATTAAGAAGAGGTGGCAAGAATATACAGAAGAACTATACAAAAAAGATCTTGAGCCAGATAACTTGAGTAGATAACATGATGGTGTGATCACTGACCTAGAGCCAGACAACCTGGAGTCCAAAATCAAGTGGGCCTTAGGAAGTTATCACCATGAACATAGTGGAGGTGATGGAATGCCAGCTGAGCTATTCCAAGTCCTAAAAGATGATTCTGTGAAAGTGCTGCACTCAATATTCCAGCAAATTTGGAACATTTGGCAGTGGCCACAGGACTGAAAAATGTCAGTTTTCATTCTAATCCCAAAGAAAGGCACTGCCAGAGAATGTTCAAACTATCACACAATTGTATTCATCTCACACGCTATAAAGTAATGCTCAAAATTCTCCAGGCTAGGCTTCAACAGTACATGAACTATGAACTTTCAGATGTTCAAGCTGGATTTAGAAAAGGCAGAGGAACCAGAGATCAAATTGCCTACATCCACTGGATCACAGAAAGCAAGAGAATCCAAAAAAACATTTACTTTTGCTTCATTGACTATACTAAAGCCTTTGACTATGTGGATCACAACAAACTGTGGAAAATTCTTAAAGAGATAGGAGTACCAGACCATCTTCCTACCTCCTGAGAAATCTGTATGCAGGTCATGAAGCAGCAGTTAGAACCAGACATGGAACAACGGACTGGTTCCAAATTAGGAAAGGAGTATGTCAACGCTCTATATTATCACCCTGCTTATTTAACTTATATGCAGAGTACATCAAGCAAAATGCCAGACTAGATGAAGCACAAGCTGGAGTCAAGATTGCAGGGAGAAATACCAATAACCTCAGATATGTAGATGATATCACCCTTATGGCAGAAAGCAAAGAGAAACTAAAGAGCCTCTTGATCAAAGTGAAAGAGAAGAGTGAAAAAACCAGCTTAAAACTCAACATTCAAAAAATTAAGATCATAATATCCTGCCCCATCACTTCATGGCAAATAGATAGAGAACAATGGAAACAGTGACAGACTGTTTTTCTTGAGCGTCTGCAGATTGTGACTGCAGCCATGAAATTAAAAGAAGCTTGTGAAGAAAAGCCATGACCAACCTAGACAGCATATTAAAAAGCAGCGGCATTATTTTACCAACAAAGATCTGTATAGCCAAAGCTATGGTTTTTCCAGCAGGCACGTATAGATGTGAGAGTTGGACGCTAAAGAAAGCTGAGCACCAAAGAAATGATGCTTTTGAACTGTGAGTGAGTGAGTGAAGTCGCTCAGTCGTGTCCAACTCTTTGCAACCCCACGGACTGTAGCCTACCAGGTTCCTCTGTCCATGGGATTTTCCAGGCAATAGTACTGGAGTGGATTGCCATTTCCTTCTCCAGGGGATCTTCCCAACCCAGGGATTGAGCCCGGGTCTCCCGCATTGTAGACAGACGCTTTACCATCTGAGCCACCAGGGAAGTCCTGTGGTGTTGGAGAATACTCTTGAGAGTCCCTTGGACAGCAAGGAGATCAAACCAGTCCATCCTAAAGGAAGTCAGTCCTGAATATTCACTGGAAGGACTGATGCTGAAGCTGAAACTCCAATACTTTGGCTGTCTGACACAAAGAACTGACTCACTGGAAAAGAACCTGATGCTGGGAAAGATTGAAGGCAGGAGAACGGGACCTCAAAGCACGAGATGGCTGGATGGTTGGATGGCATCACCAACTTGGGGGACATGAGTTTGAGCAAGCTCTGGGAGTTGGTGATAGACAGGGTGGCCTGTCACGCTGCAGTCCATGGGGTCGCAAAGAGTTGGACATGACTGAGTGACTGAACTGAACTGATATATCTAGCTTCTTATCTCTGCTATGCAGATGAAAAAGAATGTTCAGAGTGATTAAATGACTAGTTTAAGATAATACAGATTTAAAGTTATAGAGTTCATTCCCTGGTATTCTGTCTTCTTTCCACCAATTATACATCCATTAATTCGTTTATTCATGTCTTTAATAAGTATTAAATACTATGCACAAAACTTCTGATTTTTGTACAGACCCCCATAACTTTTTCACTTATACTTTTCATTTAATCCCCATAATAAATCTCTGAGATGGATTAGTTATTAACCCCATTTTAACAGCTGATGAAGTTAAAGTTCAAAGAGATTAAGTCAAAATGTCTTAGGGCACCAGGTTTATTAAGTGTCAGGGCTGTAACTTGAATTTAGGTCCTCCAATGCAAAATTCAGTGAATTTCTCATTAGACAATGCTAAGGACACAAATCAACACATTGTTCCCACCATCACAAATGTTATCTAGTTGAAAACCAAGGACAGATTAAAGAACATATACACACAAAAATATAGACACTCTAAACAATATTTTAGGTGTCAATTAAATTATGTAGGCAGTAAGTGCCAAGGATTCAGA
>SJYX01008523.1:5525-48504 GCA_006410675.1 Oreotragus oreotragus | reverse complement strand
AGGCCTGGCGTGCTGCGATTCATAGGGTCGCAAAGAGTTGGACACGACTGAGCGACTGAACTGAACTGAGTTACAGCTGGGTAAGCACTTCCAAATGGGGAATGTCCTCAGAGACTGGCAATAGGTTATCTTTCCATCTTAGTTTTCAGGTTTCTGCTAAGTGAGTGAATCTGTGTGTATGTGTGTGAATGCATACACGTGAGTATTTTATTGTAAAATGCTAATAGTTGCATTAGTGCACCAGGTCCATGGGCCTCCCTCCTGCCTCAGTGGTAAAGAATCCACCTTTCAATGCAGGAGACTCAGGTTTGATCCTGGGCTGTGAAGATACCCTCGAAAAGGAAGTGGTAACCCACTCCAGGATTCTTGCCCGGGAAATCTCATGAATAAAGGAGCCTGGTGGGCTACAGTTCATGGAATCACAAAAGAGTCAGAAATGACTGGGTGACTTTCACCTAAATATAAATAGCAGATTGAAGTATTTATTTTAGCAATCACACTAAAGTCCAAAATGTCATTTGTCCTTAACAGATTTATTTAAAAATCTCAAAAATGGCCAAAGAAAATTCTCACTGAGTGACTTAAACATAGGCATATTCTGTCATTTCTTAATTTCTCAAAATCATGATACAGATAAGTAGCAAAATTATAGAACATTAACATTCTCACAACCAAATGATATTCACCCCAGAAGGTTTTATTTCAAAAAATGACACAAAAAGATTTTTAGAAAATGAGAATTATCTGCCAAAGAGAAATTAGCAAACATATAATAGAATGAGTCAGCTTTATAAACTTAAAAAATATAAAGTAATTAGAGAAAACTTGTAAGTATAATAGCAGACAAAAAGAGGAAGAAAGTAAATAATATTTTTAAAAAATTTTTTTCCTGAGTTATGAAAAATTGTTTTCATAATATTCCTATTCAGTCATTGCATTTTCCTTCCAAAATCAACATATGTCAACAAACATATGTCATGTAATTTTTAGGGTACTTTTGAACTGTAGTTTCACAGTATGCTTCTAATTTGGACAGCCATTTTAAATTCTGAAAATTGAAAGTAGGAAAGGTTGTTGAACAACTAAACACTTCCAAAAGTAGAACCTAGGATATTTTTTGGAATAGATTAGATTTTGTTGTAATGAAAAATACATGTATGATGCATGTTGGTTACAGAACATAAAATACCACCATCATCTTCCCAGGTTTTTAACAGAATTATAAACCTATTTGTAAAATGTATAGTTAGAGGGAAAATTCATACACTCACAGCAGCCTCATATATGTGAAGTGGTGATACTGATTTTTAAGAGTTAATATGTTAAACTTAAAAACAAAAAATCAAGACGTCCAAAATGCTACCTTTCTGGTAACCACATGTCTTCAGACAGTGAGTAAAAGATCAGGACTCAATTTCAAAAGGATGACATTCTTTTCCTTTCTTAACTTCAGATTCCAGCGACAGGTGAGAACAGAACAACTTAAAAGCCAATCTTAAGAGTCACTTTCAAGATCCCCTGGCATGTGAAAGAGAAAGCGCTCAGTTGTGCTGAGCCAAAATGAGCATCACACACCTATATAAAACACGAATGGGTGGGATGAATGGGGACACAGTGAGTCCTAATCCATCTGTTGTTTGAAAAAAGAATAAAGTAAAGAGGAGATGAAATAAATCGTCTAAATATCGCTTGGAAAGGGCTTTCTCTGTTCTGTGTTCTGTGGCAACTGTCTTAAACTGATTCAACTGGTCTCTTTCCCATTTTTCTTACATTTTAATTTGGGTTTGTTTAATTTGTTTTTTTCCCTGGGAAACATGGCATATGTTTCTGATGATTTCTGTAATTTACAAATGTGACATCAGTATTACTAAACTATCAGTAGATAACAAAATAAAGAAAAATATTCTTTAATTTGAGATTAAACTAGCTTTCCAAAAATATTTCTAAAGGAAGGGGGAAGCATTGTACTAGTAAGAGATACAATAGTTGTTTCAATAATGTGAAATAATGTGAAATCTATTGGTTAAATATCAAATAATAAAATCTGATAAAGTGAATTATGGTTTCACCAATAAAACTGTACAAATGATGGCTGGTAAATCTTCAAAATAGCTTATCTAGCTTTGTAATTAATGAAATCTTTATAATCTTTGTCTTATTATTTACTTTGAATAATTTATGTACCTATAATCATCATTCCAATGATAAAAAAATGCCAAGCAGAGTAGAAGATAAATACACAGACCAATAATCAGAATTGATCATTAACTTGATCCAGAAAAAATGAACTTATCACTCATATATAGCTGATACATTTTGGGGAGTTAATTTGACTTATACTGTGCATGGGGTTCTCCAGGCCAGAATACCAGAGTTGCTGCCATTCCCTTCTCCAATGGACCATTTTTGCGTCAGAACTCTTCACTGTGAGCCGACTGTCTTGGGTGGTCCCACGTAGCATTGCTGGTGGCTTCATTGAGTTACACCAGCCCTTTTCTACCACAAGGCTGTGATCCATGAAGGGGTATCCTCAGTTGCCATTGCCTTCTCCAATGCATGAAAGTGAAAAGTGAAAGTGAAGTCGCTCAGTCGTGTCCGACTNGTAGCATTGCTGGTGGCTTCATTGAGTTACACCAGCCCTTTTCTACCACAAGGCTGTGATCCATGAAGGGGTATCCTCAGTTGCCATTGCCTTCTCCAATGCATGAAAGTGAAAAGTGAAAGTGAAGTCGCTCAGTCGTGTCCGACTCTTAAGGGCCCCATGGACTGCAGCCCACCAGGCTCCTCTGCCCATGAGGTTTTCCATGCAAGAGTACTGGAGTGGGGTGCCATTGCCTTCTCCCCATGGCTAGAATGGAAGGCAAAAATATGACACCAGAATATGAGCCCCCGAGTCAGACGGTGGTCAATATGCTACTGGGAAAGAGCAGAGGGCGGTTACTAATGGCTCCAGCAGAAGTGACGTATCCGGGTCAAAGTAGAAACCAGGCTCAGCTGTGAATGTGTCCGGTGGTGAGAGTAAAGTCTAATGCTATAAAGAACAGTGTTGCATAGGAACTTGGAATGTTGGAAGCATGACTCCAGGTAAATTAGACGTGGTCAAGAAGGAGATAGCAAGAATGACCAGCCACATTTTAGGGGTCAGAGAACTAAAATAGATAGGAATGGGAGAATTTAATTCAGATGACCATATGTCTGCTACTGTGGGCAAGAATCCCTTAGAAGAAATGGAGCAGTCCTCATAGTCAACAAGAGTCTGATGTGCAGTACTTGGGTGCAATCTCAAAAAAGATAGAATGATCCCAGTCCATTAACAAAGAAAACCATTCAGCATCAAAGTAATTCAAGTCTATGCCTCAGCCAGTGATGCTAAAGGAGCTGAAACTGACCTGTTCCATGAACACCTACAGTATCTTCTAGAACTCACACCCCCGAAAGCTGTCCTTTCTATCATAGGGGATCAGAATGTAAAAGGAGGGAGGCAAGAGAAGCCCAGAAGTAACAGGAAACTTTGACCCCAGAGTACAAAATGAAGAAGAGCAAAGGCTGACAGAGTTTTGTCAACAAAGCACACTGGTCATAGCAAATATCCTTTCCCAACAACCCAAAAGATGACTCTACACATGGACATCATGAGAAGGTCAACATCGAAATCAAATAGATTATATACCTTGCAGTCAAAAATGGAGAAGCTCTATATAGTCAGCAAAAGTAAGCCCTGGCATTGACTGTGGCTCAGATCATGAGCTCCTAGACCATTCAGGTATGATCTTGACCTAAATCAAACCCTTTATGATTATACAGTGGACGTGAGGAATAGATTCAAGGGGTAGATCTGATAGAGTATCTGTAGAACTATGGATGGAGATTCATAACAGATATGCAGATGTTACCACTCTAGTGGCAGAAAATAAAGAGGAACTAAAGAGTCTCTTTTTGAGGGTGAAAGAGGAGAGTGAAAAAGTTGGCTTGAAATGCAACTTTAAAAAGACTAATATCATGGCATCTGGTCCCATTACTTCACAGCAAATAGAAAGGAAACAGTGAAAGCAGTGACAGATTTTATTTTCTTGGGCTCCAAAATCATCCAGTAAGGTAAAAGACACTTGCTCCTTGGAAGGAAAGCTGTGATAAACATAGACAGTGTATTAAAAAGCAGACATATCACTTTGCTGACAGAGGTCCATATAGTCAAAGCTAAGGGTTTTTCCAGTGGAACTGAAGTCACTCAGTCGTGTTTGACTCTTTGCAACCCCATGGACTGCAACCTACCAGGCTCCTCTGCCCGTGGGATTTTCCAGGCAAGAGTACTGGGTTTTTCCAGAAGTCATGTATAAATGTGAGAATTGAACCATAAAGAAGACTGAGTGCAGAAGAATTGATGCTTTCAACTTATGGTGCTAGAGAAGACTCTTGAGATTCCCTCAGACGGCAAGGAGATCAAACCAGTCAACCTTCAAGGAAATCAATCTTGGATACTCATTGGAATGACTGTGGCTGAAGCTGAGGCTCCAATACTTTGGCCACCTGATGCAAAGAGCTAACTCATTGGAGAAGACTGATACTGGGAAAGACTGAAGACAAAAGGGGAAAAGAGTGGCAGAGGATGAGATGTTTAGATAGCATCATCAGCCCAATGGGCATGACTCTGAGCAAACCCTAGGAGACAGTAGAAACAGAAGAGCCTGGCCTGCTAGAGTCCATGGGGTCTCCAAGAGTCAGACATGACTTAGCAACTGAACAACAACGGTCAGACTTTTGCAAATTTACCCCATTGCAATGAGCAGTTCTCTTAACAGATTGGAAGTTATTCAGTTAACTGATTCAAAATACATATTGTATTGACTAGTGTGCTTCATAACACTGGGAAATACTATTGGCTAAGAAACAGTTCCACTTCTTAGTGAGTTTATAGTTTAATGAAGGAGAATGAAGAAATTTCAATTTATTATTATGGCATATATAAAATTAAAGACTTCACCTCTTTGATGCTTAAGAGTTGCAGTTAGCTGTAAATTCATATGAGAATAAAGGATGATGAACTGTCCATCAGTTGAACTCAGTTGCTCAGTCATGTCCAACTCTGCAATCCCATGGACTGCAGCATGCCAGGCCTCTGTGTCCATCACCAACTCCTGGAGTTTACTCAAACTCACATCCATTGAGTCGGTGATGCCATCCAACCATCTCATCCTCTGTCATCCCCTTCTCCTCCTGCCTTCNCATTCAGTTAACTGATTCAAAATACATATTGTATTGACTAGTGTGCTTCATAACACTGGGAAATACTATTGGCTAAGAAACAGTTCCACCTCTTAGTGAGTTTATAGTTTAATGAAGGAGAATGAAGAAATTTCAATTTATTATTATGGCATATACAAAATTAAAGACTTCACCTCTTTAATGCTTAAGAGTTGCAGTTAGCTGCAAATTCATATGAGAATAAAGGATGATGAACTGTCCATCAGTTGAACTCAGTTGCTCAGTCATGTCCAACTCTGCAATCCCATGGACTGCAGCATGCCAGGCCTCTGTGTCCATCACCAACTCCTGGAGTTTACTCAAACTCACATCCATTGAGTCGGTGATGCCATCCAACCATCTCATCCTCTGTCATCCCCTTCTCCTCCTGCCTTCTAGTCTTTCCCAGCATTTGAGTTTTTCCAAATAAGTCAGTTTCTCGCATCAAATGGCCAAAGTTTTGGAGCTTCAGCTTCAGCATCAGTCCTTCCAATGAATATTCAGGACTGATTTCCTTTAGGATGGACTGGTTGGATCTCCTTGAAGTCCAAGGAACTCTCAAGAGTCTTCTCCAACACTACACTTCAAAAGCATCAATTCTTCAGCACTCAGCTTTCTTTATACTCCAACTCCCATGGAGAAGGAAATGGCAACCCACTCCAGTATTCTTGCCTGGAGAATCCCATGGACAGAGGAGCCTGGTGGGCTACAGTCCACGGGGTCACAAAGAGTCGGATATGACTGAGTGACTTCATTTTCACTTTCACTCAAATTCATACATGACTCCTGGAAAAACCATAGCTTTGAACAGATAGACCTTTGTTGGCAAGGTAATGTCTCTGCTTTTTAATATGCTGTCTAGATTGGTCATAACTTTTCTTCCAAGGAGCAAGTGTCTTTTAATTTCACGGCTTCAGTGACCATCTGCAATGATTTTGGAGCCCCCAAAATAAAGTCTCACTGTTTCCATTGTTTCCTTTTTTATTGGCCATGAAGTGATGGGACCAGATGCCATGATCTACAGAATAAAAATTTGCTGAGGAGTAACTGATGGCAGAATGGCCCCAGAGACAAGACAAGGGATAATGTGACTTTCCCAGACACTGATCATACTGCCTCTTAGCTGTTGCGTTGTACTATACCTGAAATTCAGGAGAATACTGAGCACAGGAGAGAAGCAGCAAGAAGGTTCTGCTATGAGGAGGCTGTGGTGTCTTAGTGCATCAAATCTAATTAAAATTTTCTCTACTTTTAGATATTTATATGGTCTACATTTTCCAGTTCAATAAATACTCTTGCATACACATTTTTGGGCTTCCATGGTATTTCAGCTGGTAAAAAATCTGCCTGCAATGCAGGTGACCCCGGTTTGATTCCTGAGTCAGGAAGCTCCCCTGGAGAAGGGACGGGCTACCCATTTCAGATTCCTGGGTTTCTCTGCTGGCTCAGATGGTGAAGAATCCATCTGCAATGCAGAAGACCTGGGTTCAGCCCCTGGGTTGGGAAGATCCCATCGAGGAGGACAGGGTAACCCACTCCGATATTCTTCCCTGGAGAATCCTCATGGACAGAGCAGCCTGGCGGGCTGCAATCCAAGGGGTCTCAAGGGATCAGCCAGGACTTAGCACAGCACAGCATATGCACTGTCTGCACTTATGATTCTATTCTCTTACAGACAAAAGTTCAATGTGAAATTTTTGGGTCAGAGAGAATGGAATTATTTTGTCAGAGATAAAATATTCAGGAAATTTGGTGCATAAGGCCAGATTTCTTGAAAAATTACAATGTATAACTATTTTACTTATGGGGAAAATATATATATTTCAGTTAAAACTCTATAACTTCACTGTCCAGTAACTAACAATCAGGGACTATTAAAAACTATAATTTAATTAATTGAATAAATAAAAGTAAAATTCATTTTCTCAGTCACGCTAGTCATATGGCAGATACTCAATAATCACATATGGCTAATACCTATCATTTTTGATACTAAAGATACAGAAAATTTCCATCATCACAAAAAGTTCTGTTGTACAGAAATACAATTCAAAATTTTTAATCATTTTCGATGTGCTATAATAAGATGACATTTTGTTTCACTACATTTTCTATTAAGGTTGGATATATTTTTTGTTTTAATAAATATTTGCATATTAGAGATGTGACCCTGTTTCTTTCAGATTTTGTTGTTTTGTTTTTTTTCTCCCTCCCAGAGAAAAATTGTTTTTCTTCAGTGGTAAAGCTGAGAATGGACATTTTTAATCATGAAGGTAACAAAGATTTTCTCCTATTTCTGAATTTTATATCTTATGAAAACTCTTTCTTAAACCAAAATTATGATTTTTTAAATTAATGTCTTCAATAAATCTGGAAATATTTCATCTGATATATGAGGTTGGTATTTAACTTTCTATTTTCAAGTGAAAAAATCTCCTAATCTATGTAACATTTATTGATAAATTTTCTTTATCTCATTGTTTTAAAATATGTCTATGTCTTTCTAGGCATTCATATTTGGTTTCACTGATGAGTATATTTTTGCATTTTACTGATTTTTTAAATGATATAGTGCTTAATCAATTTAAAATTGAACATCTTCTCAATCTTTTTCTTAAATATCCTAGGTATTTTCACATTTCTTTTTGTAAGGAATGTCTGGAATAATTTTTCCAAGTTCAAAGAATGCTGAATTATTTTGCAAATTGTATCAAATTTTAATCCAGGGATTATATATTTTTAGAATATCCAATTTTTTATCTATCGGTTATAGCGCATGTTGCTATATTTGCCCCTTCTTTCTTCTTCTTTACTAGAATACTATGTGTTTTCTTGTCATGTAAATCCCCTATATGTTTCAAAAAAATATTCTCTACTATACCATTATCATTATTGCTACTGACAACTATTTCAATATTATTTCAAAGCAATTATTGATGATACATTTTTTTTAAAAAACTTGATGTTTGTACATTTGCATTGCAACTGACTACAGCCCTGAACTCTTTTATTTACTTTAAACGTTTTGCATTGATGTTTCTCTTTAATGCACATGATCCTGACATCTAAAAGTATTGACGTTAGTTAAAAACAGAATTCCACGGACTAAAGTCATTTTTGGTGCAAACAGAGTAAGTTCCTTGTGGTTTGGGTCCTCCTCCATGGAATTGGCCCCAAAGGAGCAGCTTCTCAGTGGTGTCCTCTTCTCTTTAGACCTGAGTCTCCTAGCCTAGACAGTGCTGTCATGAGTTGGAGTAAATCCCTGCTACCTTTAAGAAACTGGATTTAAGAAAAATGGAAGAAATAATCATATGCTTTATCCTTGGTCTCCACTTGAACCATTAAATGCTATTTATCCATAGTGAGGGAAGGAAGAAAACAGATGATATATCCAGTTTATTTATTTAGGCTGCTCTGGGTATGTGTGTGTGTGTGTGTGTGTGTTTTAAGATTGTGTTTGTTTTTCTTTCTATTTTTTTCCTTCTTTTAAATTAGTTTGTTGTTGGCTGTGCTGACTCTTCATCGCTCTGCACGGACAGTTTCTAGTCGAGGCAAGCAGGGCCTACACTTGCGTGTGTGGGTGTCTCCTTCCGGAGGCTTCTCTTGTGAAGCCCAGGCTGTGGGCACCTGGGCGTCAGCTGAAGCTCACAGCTTCTCGAGCATCGGCTCGGGAGCGGGGGCCCACGGGCTGAGTTGCTCCTTGGCATGTGGAATATTCCCAGACCGGGGGTTGAACCTGCACCCCTGCACTGCCAGGAGGATTCTTATCCACTGTTACCCCCGGGAAGCCCCTCACTCACCTTATGTTCTACACACACACCCTTCACTAATCTCTCCAAAACGGGGAATGTTGATGGAATACACCAAACTTTCTTAAATTTCCTTCCCGCAACACTGCAATGCTTTTCCGGAAAAGGAAATCATGCTCCCATTGTCTTCACTAGAGCATTTTGTATCCGGCAAAGTTTCCTTGAGGTTGTCACGTCGCAATTTCACTGCCCATAAATGTTTGGGTTTTGTTTAATTGTGTTATCTCCTTCTCAAACAGATAAAATAGTCTTATTCTCAGCTTCACCCTTTTTATATTATAGATTTTTAATATTTATCTATACCCAAAAGCTGCTTCCTCCCCCAAGTCAAGTTGTGAAACTACATAATTCCAGCTAGTCTCAAATACCAGTTTAGTATTTCTAAATGTTTAAAGTTATACACTACTGTGAAACTGAAGTAAAGAAATAAAAATAAAGTTACTAAGGTATCAGAATTATATAAAAATTTTACCAAAATGAATACTAGTGTGATTAATCATGTTGATAAGACAGCATCTTGAAGCCCCATGGAATCTTCAGCCTTCGAGTCCTCCAGCTTTATTGGGATTCTCTCCTATATCACCCTTCTGGGACACTATAGCTTCTTACTTTCTCAATTTCCTGAAGAGCTCCATTCCAGCTGAAAAGCCTCCTGGGATAGACAGGGCGGAAGAATAATGATCCTCACTTTTAAAAGGCTCAGGCAAGATTTGACTTTTTAAGATCTCCTCCACCACCACCTCCACCACAGTTTCGTATCAGAGAGGAGCTCCCCCTATTCCACAGAGTCTCTGAAAGAACCAGAAGTTCCAGCCTGTTTGTACATGCTAAGGAGTTCATGTGTACTAAGAAGATCTTCTTGCATTAACATTTTCTGAATAAGGAGGCTAGACTTTCAGCTCATGCTAGCTATAGTCTTATTCTCAGCTTCACCCTTTTTATATTATAGATTTTTAATATTTATCTATACCCAAAAGCTGCTTCCTCCCCCAAGTCAAGCTGTGAAACTACATAATTCCAGCTAGTCTCAAATACCAGTTTAGTATTTCTAAATGTTTAAAGTTATACACTACTGTGAAACTGAAGTAAAGAAATAAAAATAAAGTTACTAAGGTATCAGAATTATATAAAAATTTTACCAAAATGAATACTAGTATGATTAATCATGTTGATAAGACAGCATCTTGAAGCCCCATGGAATCTTCAGCCTTCGAGTCCTCCAGCTTTATTGGGATTCTCTCCTATATCACCCTTCTGGGACACTATAGCTTCTTACTTTCTCAATTTCCTGAAGAGCTCCATTCCAGCTGAAAAGCCTCCTGGGATAGACAGGGCGGAAGAATAATGATCCTCACTTTTAAAAGGCTCAGGCAAGATTTGACTTTTTAAGATCTCCTCCACCACCACCTCCACCACAGTTTCGTATCAGAGAGGAGCTCCCCCTATTCCACAGAGTCTCTGAAAGAACCAGAAGTTCCAGCCTGTTTGTACATGCTAAGGAGTTCATGTGTACTAAGAAGATCTTCTTGCATTAACATTTTCTGAATAAGGAGGCTAGACTTTCAGCTCATGCTAGCGTCTTCCTGGGAGTCTAGAATGATAATCCCAATATCACTCTGTACTGGAAGCTGTGACCTCCCCCGCAAAAGTGGAAATTGATGACTAAAATTACTTACATTGTATTTTAAAACATAATTTACTGTCATCCCAAAATATGAATGTGTGACTGGATTTCTATTATCTCCCATCACTGAATATTCTCTTTAATTCCTATGCAGAGTTAAAATCAGCCAAATCATGACGAGCAGGGGCATTTCGGCTATTTCACGAGTCAGTACTGATCACAGCGTGCGCTTAGTCACCCAGGCATGTCCGATTCTTAGTGACCCCATAGGCTGTCGCCCACCAGGCTCCTCTATCCACGGGGATTCTCCCCAGGCCTCTTGCATTGCGGGCGGATTTTTTACCTACTGAGCCGCGAGGGAAGCCCCTGATCACTGTAGCTAAGTTGATGTTTGCTTACTCAGTCTCAATTGTGAAGTTACAAAGTTTATGTGAGACTCCAGCTGCAGTTAAATGCTCATGTGCATTAGATAAACGTCAGTGGGATGATATAATCAGTAACAATTGTGACCTTCTTTTCCATTGCAATTTTATTTTTATTGCATTGCCAAGCTAAAATGTAGCTTGATTTTTTAAATTAGAAAATAACTTTTCAAGTTTTAAGATTATTCAAAACTTATCTTAAAAATTGGTCCTTCCCTTCCTTCCCACTTCCTTCAAAAAAAGAAAATAAATGCATTACCATCCATACCCCCTCAGAATTATGATGCGATTACAGCTCTGCCTTAGGCCCAGAGGAGAACATGGGGAAAAGAAAGCAGTTTATCTGTTAGTGTGATGAAAGTGTTTTGGTGTTTCTTTTACAGTCTACGCTCCCATTATTATTATTGCTTTTCATTTATCAATATTGAAATACACCCAGTATTGTGATTATCTTATAAATAAATCATTGCTTTCCTTCATAGTTTACAAAGCTTCACCTAACATTAACAGCATGCTCTTAGCTGTTGTGAATCTATCTAAATGCATTTATTGGTTGCTGTGTTGAGTCGCTAAGTTGTGTTTGACCTCTTTACAACGTTTATTGGTATTTGTTTTTAATGCATATCATTTTATGTAATATACATCATGTTTTTAAAGCCTTCCTAAATATCTAGAGAATTTAAGAAACTATAATTCAAGCATTGTTATATATCTAACACCAGGATATTGTACTCTTCTGAATGTCTTTTCTCTGATCAGCAGCCCTTAATATTCTCTTTGAGGCAGAAAAAAGGGAGATTAAATAGTTGTCAAAATTGAAGGTCTACTTATATGTATTCACTACTATGTATAAAATATATAACTAATTTATCTTCTGTATAGCATAAGGAGCTCTACTGAGTTCTCTGTGGTGACCTAAATGGGAAGGAAATCTAAAAAACAGCGGATATGTGTGTATGCATGACTGATTCATCTCACTTCACTATGCAGCCAGAAATTAACACGACACTGTTCAACAAGGATACTCCAAATTAAGAAAGAAAAAAAAAAAAGTGCAGAATGAGAGCAAGGACGTATGTTTCTATCAGGATGAACTCCCAATGCAAACACTGGGAAATCCATTTATATGTGCGCAATGAATGTAACTGTTCACCAGCCAATCTAAATGCAACACACGCATGCATAAAACCGGAGAAGGCGATGGCACCCCACTCCAGTACTCTTGCCTGGAAAATCCCATGGACGGAAAAGCCTGCGGTCTATGGGATCACACAGAGTCGGACACTCCAGTACTCTTTCCTGGAAAATCCCATGGACAGAGAAGCCTGCCGTCTATGGGGTCGCACAGAGTCGGACACTCCAGTACTCTTGCCTGGAAAATCCCATGGACGGAGAAGCCTGCCGTCTATGGGGTCGCACAGAGTCGGACACTCCAGTACTCTTGCCTGGAAAATCCCATGGACGGAGAAGCCTGCCGTCTATGGGGTCGCACAGAGTCGGACACTCCAGTACTCTTGCCTGGAAAATCCCATGGACGGAGAAGCCTGCCGTCTATGGGGTCGCACAGAGTCGGACACTCCAGTACTCTTGCCTGGAAAATCCCATGGACGGAGAAGCCTGCCGTCTATGGGGTCGCACAGAGTCGGACACTCCAGTACTCTTGCCTGGAAAATCCCATGGACGGAGAAGCCTGCCGTCTATGGGGTCGCACAGAGTCGGACACTCCAGTACTCTTGCCTGGAAAATCCCATGGACGGAGAAGCCTGCCGTCTATGGGGTCGCACAGAGTCGGACACTCCAGTACTCTTGCCTGGAAAATCCCATGGACGGAGAAGCCTGCCGTCTATGGGGTCGCACAGAGTCGGACACTCCAGTACTCTTGCCTGGAAAATCCCATGGACGGAGAAGCCTGCCGTCTATGGGGTCGCACAGAGTCGGACACTCCAGTACTCTTGCCTGGAAAATCCCATGGACGGAGAAGCCTGCCGTCTATGGGGTCGCACAGAGTCGGACACTCCAGTACTCTTGCCTGGAAAATCCCATGGACGGAGAAGCCTGCCGTCTATGGGGTCGCACAGAGTCGGACACTCCAGTACTCTTGCCTGGAAAATCCCATGGACGGAGAAGCCTGCCGTCTATGGGGTCGCACAGAGTCGGACACTCCAGTACTCTTGCCTGGAAAATCCCATGGACGGAGAAGCCTGCCGTCTATGGGGTCGCACAGAGTCGGACACTCCAGTACTCTTGCCTGGAAAATCCCATGGACGGAGAAGCCTGCCGTCTATGGGGTCGCACAGAGTCGGACACTCCAGTACTCTTGCCTGGAAAATCCCATGGACGGAGAAGCCTGCCGTCTATGGGGTCGCACAGAGTCGGACACTCCAGTACTCTTGCCTGGAAAATCCCATGGACGGAGAAGCCTGCCGTCTATGGGGTCGCACAGAGTCGGACACTCCAGTACTCTTGCCTGGAAAATCCCATGGACGGAGAAGCCTGCCGTCTATGGGGTCGCACAGAGTCGGACACTCCAGTACTCTTGCCTGGAAAATCCCATGGACGGAGAAGCCTGCCGTCTATGGGGTCGCACAGAGTCGGACACTCCAGTACTCTTGCCTGGAAAATCCCATGGACGGAGAAGCCTGCCGTCTATGGGGTCGCACAGAGTCGGACACTCCAGTACTCTTGCCTGGAAAATCCCATGGACGGAGAAGCCTGCCGTCTATGGGGTCGCACAGAGTCGGACACTCCAGTACTCTTGCCTGGAAAATCCCATGGACGGAGAAGCCTGCCGTCTATGGGGTCGCACAGAGTCGGACACTCCAGTACTCTTGCCTGGAAAATCCCATGGACGGAGAAGCCTGCCGTCTATGGGGTCGCACAGAGTCGGACACTCCAGTACTCTTGCCTGGAAAATCCCATGGACGGAGAAGCCTGCCGTCTATGGGGTCGCACAGAGTCGGACACTCCAGTACTCTTGCCTGGAAAATCCCATGGACGGAGAAGCCTGCCGTCTATGGGGTCGCACAGAGTCGGACACTCCAGTACTCTTGCCTGGAAAATCCCATGGACGGAGAAGCCTGCCGTCTATGGGGTCGCACAGAGTCGGACACTCCAGTACTCTTGCCTGGAAAATCCCATGGACGGAGAAGCCTGCCGTCTATGGGGTCGCACAGAGTCGGACACTCCAGTACTCTTGCCTGGAAAATCCCATGGACGGAGAAGCCTGCCGTCTATGGGGTCGCACAGAGTCGGACACTCCAGTACTCTTGCCTGGAAAATCCCATGGACGGAGAAGCCTGCCGTCTATGGGGTCGCACAGAGTCGGACACTCCAGTACTCTTGCCTGGAAAATCCCATGGACGGAGAAGCCTGCCGTCTATGGGGTCGCACAGAGTCGGACACTCCAGTACTCTTGCCTGGAAAATCCCATGGACGGAGAAGCCTGCCGTCTATGGGGTCGCACAGAGTCGGACATGACTGAAGCGACTTAGCAGCAGCAGCATGCATAAAACAGAAAAACAAAAATGCTGAGCGTAGTAAAAAGAAGGCAATCCAAATACATACTTAGAAACCATAATAAAAACATTACCTTGAGATTAAAATTTTGAAGTTGAAGAAAGTTTATATATATATATATATATATATGCATATATTTCCATTCTGTAAATCACAAAGCTAGTTAGTCCATAAGCTAGAGTCAGAATATAGGCCTTAATAAAGATGTGTGGTTTCCACTACAAACACTCATAAAAATATAAGCAAAACCCATTGGAGAAACAACTGCTACCCAAAGAAAACACAGTTTTCCTCAAACAGTATTTCGGATTTCAGAAGAGAAATCTTTTGGAAGCACTTCTGTATTCATGAAAGTAGTAGTCATTGATTTGTCTTTCCTTATTAACTGTAAGAGACTAAGAAGGCTGCTCTATGAGCAATGTCAAAGGAAGATGCGCCTTAATTTGGTCCATGCCTACTCTGGATACAGAATTCATCACTAGAGTGTGATGCTGACTCTCCTCACTGCATCTGAGGTGGCTAAAGATGCGCCTCGGATCATGCCAATATTTCTTTACCAATTTTTCTTTGGTCAAAAATGTCAAATATCTTCGTTAATTAATCAATGAAAGATCTTACTGTTCTTTAATTTCACTGTATGCAGTATTGGGAATAATAGTATATTTGCTCATTCCTGGATACTAAATTTTCATCAAAGATTATGCTGTTGCATTTGGCATAGTCGTTGACTGAAAAAGAATTGGCCAAGATATGGCCCGCCACCAGGAATAGTGCTATGTGGTGGTGAGCGTTAATAGCTTCCCCTTCAGAAATAAAGCTGTCAGAATTTGGCAGCTATCATCATTCAGTGTTCTATAGACCCTTGTCATTCATTAGTTCAGCAAATATTTATTGAGCATCTAATGTGGTTTTACTATGCTTTGAGTAGAAAGATGCAAAAACCACTAATGTCAACTCTCTCATCATGTATTTTAAAGGGTATTTGACCAGAATATACTCTCCTTAGTGGGTATTCTGGGTTAAAAGTGGAAGTTCCTTTCTCAACATTTAGTAGTTAGCTTTATAGTTATATGTATCTACTTCCATACTCTATCCTTGCTTTGGAATTTATAAAAATAATGCTGTATTTGAATGCCTAAATCTCTCTTAGGTAATGCATTAAGCTACAATAGGTATTAATAGCCTTGCTGGGTAACTGATTCCAATCTCTTACAAATTACATGAGCTGAGTTAAATACATCAACTTTTCCAAGTTTTGTCCAATGGTTCCAACCTGTAAGATTGGTTTTGAAGCACTTCACAGGTAATAAACTTTACATAGTGGACATGTGATAAATAATAATAATAAATGATAATTAAAGAACTAAGTCTAATGGAAAATTCACTGAGTTTACAATTTAATCTGAAGGAAATGTAATGTAAGTTTCAAGTTAAGCACACATTGCTATCTTTCCTAGAATGTGGCTCTACATTCTAAAGTTTTTAAAGATTGGTGTATATGCTACGCTAATATGTAGCCAGTACATCAGAAACTGATTGCTTCTAAGTAACAGAATAAAATAACCTTAAAATGGGGCTCTGCTCAGCTTGAATTATATGAACAGTGAAAAACTTAAGCCCATATTTTAATATAAATCTAGAGACATGTAACGGGGAAGGCAATGGCACCCCACCCCAGTACTCTTGCCTGGAAAATCCCAGGGATGGGGGAGCCTGGTGGGCTGCCATCTATGGGGTCGCTAACAGTCGGACAGACTGAGCGACTTCACTTTCACTTTTCTCTTTCATGCATTGGAGAAGGAAATGGCAACCCACTCCAGTATTCTTGCCTGGAGAATCCCAGGGATGTGGGAGCCTGGTGGGCTGCCGTCTATGGGGTCACACAGAGTCGGACACGACTGAAGTGACTTAGCAGTAGCAGCAGAGACATGTAAAAAATTTGAAAATACATTTTAAAGTTACAACTGCACATCAATGCTCTTTATAGTTACAGTGTTAGTAAACTCATAAAATTAAATGTCTATCAAAAATTGCCATATGAATGAAATATATTTGGTGGTGAGTGGCTTTAATATCCATTTAAAATTTGCAACATAAAAAATCAAGAATGACATTGCAAAAATTGAAGATAAGTACTGTGACATTTTTTAAATCAATGATGAAGATTCCAGGGCTTTTTAAAGTGAATATTTCTTATTTCCAGAAGAAGAAGGGTTTCATGAAAAAAAAATACAATTGTATAACACAGCTAGAGTCTCATCTAATAAATATTAAATATTACCTTATGTTAATATTTCAAGGCAATAACTTTAGAACTTTTTCTAATTTTGGTAAATCTTAACATTTTTTTCACATTCACATTTTTTGGCATTTTTCACTTTTCTAATTTTTAAAAATTGTGGTAAGATGCACGTAACATGAAATTTACCACCATAACCACTCTGATTTTACAGTTCACTCGTGTTAAGTCTGGACTTCCCTGGTGGCTCAGGAGCAAAGAATCCACCTGTAATGCAGAAGCTATAGGTCTGATTCCCTGGTTCGATAAGATCCCCTGGAGGAGGGCACGCAGCCCACTGCAGTCCAGCGTGGAGAAGGCCATGCTCTGAGGAGCCTGGCGGGCTACGGTCCCTGGGGTTACAAAGGGTCAGACAGAACCACAAAGAGTCAGACACAGCTGAAATAACTAAGCACGCAAGCACGCAGTGTTCCGTACATTCACACAGTTGCGCAAACAATCTTTAGAACTCTTCTTTCTGTAAAACTGGAAATCTGTTTTTTTGGTTTTTGTTTTTAAGCAGAAAATAACAAGCTTGGGCCAACATGTAGACAAACTGAAACATTTGTCACCTGCTGGTGAGAATGGATACCAGTGGGTGACGTCCTGAATAAATTAAAAATATAGTTGCCATATGACCCAACAATTCCACTTTGGGGGCATAAACCCAAAATAATTGAAAGCCGGATCTCAAAAAGACACTCATGTCCATAAAATATTATTCACAATAGTCAAAAGGTGGAAGCAATTTAAGCATTCATCCAGTGATGAATGAACGAGTAAATGAGTAAACAGGCAATGCAGAAGACCCGGGTTTGATGCCTGAGTTGGGAAGATCCCCTTGGAGAAGGGAGCAGCAATCTGCTCCAGTATTCTTGCCTGGAGAATTCCATGGACAGAGGAGTTTTTTGGTTACAGTCTGTGGGGTTTCAGACTCAAACATGATTGAGCGACCAACACACAACACACAACACACACACATAAAGAAAGGAAATTGTTCTCTAATCAGTATAGAGATAGGAGAAATGGTTATAAGTGATGAGTACTCTCCACTATTAGCGTGATAAAGATGTTGCGACTTTACCAAATTATGAATGACTGAAGCCAGAGAACACAGTGAAAGACTGATGCATTCATTTTCAAGGGCGAGATTATTTTCAAGGATCTTAAAATAGATTACAATGTTTTTTCATCTTGATATTACGCTAGACATCTATAAAGAAGAATGATTCTGATCTCAAATAGGTGCATCCAGATTCAGGTGTGCCACTTGTACTCATATGAACCCTGTAATTCTCATTTTTCATGACTTTATAGTTCACAATAATGCCTTTCTAGAATGGGGTTAATAAAACTATATTTATAGGTGACATCATTATATATACATATATATACACAAAAAATAACTTAAGGACACACTAAGAACAATAAACAAGTTCATAAGAGTTGCAGGATAGAGGATCAATATAGAAAAATCTATTGCTATTTCTATACATTACCAATGAACCATCAAAAATTGAAATCACAAAGCAATTCAATTCACAATGGCATCAAAAAATAAAATACTTAGAAAAAAATGTAATACAAATGCAAAGGTTATAACCTAAAAACTTTGACCTTGCTGAAAGAAATTATAGAAGACTTAAATAAATGAAAGAAAAAAAACTCATGTTCATGGGTTATGAAACTTAATAAATGATAAGACAGCAATATGCCTCAAACTGATCTTAAAGTAAATGCAATTTCTATCAAAATCTCAGCAAGCTTTTTTGCAGAAATGGACAAGCTGATCTAAAATTCATACAGAAATACAATCTTTACAAAAAGAGAAGTGATAGTGGAAAAGAACAGAGCTGAAGGACTCACTTCTCAATTTGAAAACTTACAATAAAGTAGCTAAGAAAGTGTGGAAGTACAATAAGGAGAACTATAGAGAGACAGAGACATAGACAGTCAATTGATCAATCAATGGAATAGAGCTGAAGGTTCAGAATATACTATTATGTTAATGTTTAGTTGAATTTTGACAAGAGTCCCAAGACAATTCAGTCAGAAAGGATGGTCTTTTCAACAAATGGTGCTGGGATAATTGAACATTCCCATACACACGTAATAAAGTTAAAACTTTTTTCTCTTGCCATACAAAGAAATGAACTCAAAATGAATCATAGATCTAAGTAAAAATATAAGAGGAAAACGCAGCAGTTAATCTTCAAGCTCTCAGGTTGGATGAAGTCTTTTTAGATAAAAACAAAAGGGACAAAACAAAAAGCAGATAAATTAGACTTCAGCAAAATTCAAATTTTTCTGCTTCAGTGGATACCATAAAAAAGTGACCTTAGCCAAGTGATCAAAGTGAACATCAATGGTAATAAGTAATCTTGAGAATATGTAAGCTTCATGCTATGAGAAGAATTTTTCACCTCCAGGACATGCTCAGTAAAAATCTATAATCCTAGCCTAATCATGAGAAAAACAGTCAACAAGCCCATGAGGAACAGTGTATGTACTGCCTGTTCAGTACTCAAAACTGTCAAGGTCATGAAAAACAAAGAAATTCCGAGAATCCTTTACAGTCAAGAGGAACTTCAGGAGACATGACAACTAAATGGAACGTGGTGCCCAGTTGGAATCCTGGAACAGAAAATTAGGTGAGGCAAAATGTAGGGGATCTGAGCAGAATACGGACTTTAGGTAATAAAAAAAGCGTCAATATTGGTTCACTGATGCAAACAAATTGACCATACTAATATAAGATGCTAATAATGTTGGAAAGTTGGTGTGGCTAGATAGCATCACCTCTTCAATGGACATGAACTTGTGCAAACTCTGGGAGACAGTGAAGGAGAGAAGAGCCGGGTGTGCTGCAGTCCACGGGCCACAGAGAATCAGACATGACTTAGAGACTGCACAACAAAACAAGTTCTCCAGTTTTAAAAAGATCATGCTGGATTTAAAAGTAAGAATCAAAAGTATATGTTGATAATGATATTAGACAAAATGGACAATAAGACAATCAATACTATGAGGGAAAAAAAGCATTTTAGAACAATAAAGCGCCCACAAACTCAGAAATTATTCAACTTAAAATATACTAGATAACATGGTCTCCAAATATGTAAATTAAATAATGATTAGAGGTACAAGGATACTGGCAGTAGGCATGAAGCTCCTAAGTCAAAGGCAAAATTTACAACAAGAGCAACAGACAAATACTCACACCAATTCCCTGAGCACCAGTGCATGCAGAACAATGTGACTAATCGGATGATGCTTTACAGCAGCGGGATGCATTCCAGGAGTGAACCCAAGCTAGGAGAATCTCCAGGCTTACAAGAAGGCTGTTAGCAAAAGTAGCCCATATGGGTTTCCAGAAGAAGACTTTGTTGTCATCCTGGTCCGAGAACAATTCTCTCTACCCAATGGGAGGCACTATGTCTACCTTCCGAAACTATTTCCTATAAATTATTGAAATGACACCCAGAAATAGAAGAAGATCTCAGATGTGCGGAAACCCCATGGGGAGTTTTCCTCCACACCATTGAAACAGTGAAGAAGCAAGCATAAAAGAGAAAGAAAATATCAAAAATGCATATGACCTAAAAGGGACTTGTATCAAAACAGAAATATTTCATACATATCAGTAAGAAAGAGATGATATAGTTTTTAGAAATGAGCCAAGACCAAGACTCCTAGTACAATTTAATCTCTTCTACTCACACCGAATCTGTGTAGAAATATCAAAAATGTTTGAAATAATTTAGGCATCATAGCAATGAAACTTTTAATTATAGAAATGTAATTTGGTGAGCACCAGGTCTTGTGTTTAGGAGAAGGTTTTGTCATCATTTAAAAATGGAGAAGACTTCTATATTTAAAATAGCACAAAACACTTTAGATATTAATCCTTCATTTTTAAAAGAATTGAATACTTCAGTTCAGTCGCTCAGTCATGTCCGACTCTTTGTGACCCCATGAACTACAGCACGCCAGGCCTCCCTGTCCAACACCAACTTCCAGAGTTTACCCAAACTCATGTCCATTGAGTCACTGTTGCCATCCAACCATCTCATCCTCAAATACTAGAAGATAAAGTTCAGAAAACAGAATTTCTCTAGGTATTTTCTCCAAACTGTCTGCTCTTTCATTATTGAAAGATCTGTGGGAATTTAAACATCTAAAATTATTCATTTCTTCTTGTAATTATAATTTAACACATAATTGTAATTATTTAGAAAATCTTAAAATATAGCAACCCAAAATAGTAATATTTTTAACTTATGATATTAAAAGAATGTCAGTTAAAAGAAAGGAATCTTCTGAAGTGAGTTTTGACTTAATCTGTAAACTTGTCAGTAACTATTTAATGTTATATATAATGTTAAATTATAACTTATAACAATAAAATGATAACATAGTTATAAAAGGATATCGATGTAAATTCAATCTTGCTTAAGTAAATGCATATTACAAAAAAAATGTTGTATAGGTGTAATAACTTTTCTACAATTTGCATTTTAGATTTCACTATCCTTTCTTATAACCTGAAATAGCAACTGAATGTATTTCCAATGAAATACCTGAGTTTGCTGTGATTAGGAAAGCTAGTCTTTCTTGCTGAGTTCCTGTTTAAATTAGGAATATTCTTTAAGCATTACTTTATGAATAGCAGACTTGCAGCCACTGGAAATTTGCAGTTTAGGGCTGTGATAAGATGCCAGAGTCATTCATTACTTTAAGACATAGTTTTATATAAAATTAAAAGCAGAAAAAAATAAAGATATTTAGGCCTGGCTCCAAAGAAATTGTAATTCTTTGTATTTATTTTTGGATCAAAAAATAAACTAGATAGAAACTAAAGACCTATATATAGAAAACTATAAAACACTGATGAAAGACATCAAAGACGACACTAATAGATGGAGAAATATACCATGTTCATGGATCAGAAAAATAAATATGGTGAAAGTGAGTATACTACCCAAAGCAATCTACAGATTCAATGAAATCCCTATCAAACTACCAGCAGTATTTTTCGCAGAGCTAGAACACACAATTTCACAATTTGTATGGAAATACAAAAAACCTCGAATAGCCAAAGCAATCTTGAGAAAGAAGAGTGGAACTGGAGGAATCAACCTGCCTGACTTCAGGCTCTACTACAAAGCCACAGTCATCAAGACAGTATGGTACTGGCACAAAGACAGAAATGTAGATCAATGGAACAAAATAGAAAGCCCAGAGATAAATCCACACACCTATGGACACTTTATCTTTGACAAAGGAGGCAAGAAGATACAATGGATTAAAGACAATCTCTTTAACAAGTGGTGATGGGAAAACTGGTCAACCACTTGTAAAAGAATGAAACTAGAACACTTTCTAACACCATACACAAAAATAAACTCAAAATGGATTAAGGATCTAAACATAAGACCAGAAACTATAAAACTCCTAGAGGAGAACATAGGCAAAACACTCTCCGACATAAACCACAGCAGGATCCTCTATGATCCACCTCCAAGAATACTGGAAATAAAAGCAAAAATAAACAAATGGGATCTAATTAAAATTAAAAGCTTCTGCACAACAAAGGAAACTATAAGCAAGGTGAAAAGACAGCCTTCTGAATGGGAGAAAATAATAGCAAATGAAGCAACTGACAAACAACTAATCTCAAAAATATACAAGCAACTNAGCAAATATAAACAAATGGGATCTAATTAAAATTAAAAGCTTCTGCACAACAAAGGAAACTATAAGCAAGGTGAAAAGACAGCCTTCTGAATGGGAGAAAATGATAACAAATGAAGCACTTTGGGTTCTTATTTAGAACTTCTAGCACTATGTGTGTGTTCACATACACATGCATGCATCCATATATGAGAAACAAACCTCCCCTCCCCCCAGAAAAAAGAGGTTGGGGAGGTGGGGGAAGAAGAGACTTGAAGTTATAATGAGAAAAGACACTGCAAAAATAACATTGTGGCTTCTGTGGGATCCCATATTTATCCTCTCAGATGCTTCCAGAGCAAACAAAGTCCATTTATAAATGAAAGGAGGATTTTGCTGTCACCCTAGAAGCTCCACCTGAGACCTAAGAAGGAAAGGCCCCACCCTCACTCTTTTAGTCTCTTACCTCACTGCCTGGAGCAAACACACCTTCTCTTTCTTTCTTTCTTTTTCTTTTTTTTTAATTTTTATTTTTACTTTATTTTACTTTACAGTACTGTATTGGTTTTGGCATACATTGACATGAATCCACCACAGGTGTACATGAACTCCCAAACATGAACCCCCCTCCCACCTCCGACCCCACATCTTTTAGTCTCTTACCTCATTGCCCAGAGCAAACACACCTTCTCTTAAACACACCACCTTCAGTATCAGTCCTGGTCTCTGAAAATGTGGTCATTGGCATCTATGCTCACTTCTGCAGTACAGAAAAAGAAAACATTTAGTATTTAAATCTACTCAAAGAAGATAGATTAATGTGGTCATTTTTCCAGCCTCAATAATTTTATCTGAAGTGAAATTCTACATAAGTCAAATATTATATTTTCATGCACTCAAGTGTTAGAATGGAGTACAGAGTCTCTGACTATTACTCAGAATTAACCTGGCTACCACAAAGGAGGTGAAAATTCAGAGTGAGTAGTTAGGAAGGAGATGTGCCCTCTCTCCCTCCCCACAACCTCCGGGTTCCCAGGGTCAAGAATACAGTGGAAAAGCAAGAGGTTAATAAACAAGCACAGGTCAATTTGAATCTAGACTTGACCATACATGGTGTCTTATCACAAAAAATTCCACAAGCCCTCTGGTCCTGGGTTTTTTTTTGTTTTGGGGGGTTTTTTTTTGTTTGTTTGTTTGTTTTTGTTTGTTTTTTTCATCTTTAAAAGGATAATAATCATTCCTACCTTCAAAAAGAACTTTTGTGATAATTTAAGAAGAATATATTTGTGAGAGATTCTAACACAACACCTGGCCCAAATAGATACTTAAGAACATTTAAGTACATTTTCAGTTCAGTTCAGTTCAGTCGTTCAGTCATGTCTGACTCTGCAACCCCATGAATTGCAGCACACCAGGCCTTCCTGTCCGTCACCAACTCCCGGAGTTCACTCAAACTCATGTCCATTGAGTCAGTGATGCCATCCAGCCATCTCATCCTCTGTCGTCCCCTTCTCCTCCTGCCCCTAATCCCTCTCAGCATCAGAGTCTTTTCCAATGAGTCAACTCTTCGCATCAGGTGGCCAAAGTATTGGAGTTTCAGCTTTAACATCATTCCTTCCAGAGAACACCCAGGACTGATCTCCTTTAGAATGGACTGTTTGGATCTCCTTGCAGTCCAAGGGACTCTCAAGAGTCTTCTCCAACACAACATCAATTCTTTGGCGCTCAGCTTTCTTCACAATCCAGTTCTCACATCCATACATGACTACTGGAAAAACCATAGCATTTTACAGCTCTTTAAAAGTCCTGGGCCCACCAGACCTCAGATCTATCCCTACCCTTCCCCTGTTCTTCCTTCGTATTGCAGAAGGAATAACCCCTGCGGGCCTTCTTGCCTGGCTTCCAAATCCCTGCCTGGGTTTGGCCCATGGGCAGTACTATGGACGTTAGACAGCAAGAGGTGCAGGGAGAATCCAAAAGATGCCCCCCTTCCCCAGCCCCTGCCTCTGGTGGTTACTCTGGCAGCTGCCGCATCTCCTGTATGGCCCCGCCTTCCATGATCCCATCTCTTTTACAGGTCCACCATGGTTCCAGCTCCAGTCAGGTGATCTCAGACCTTTAGGCACGGTTAAATACTACTTCCTTCTAAACTAGGGCTGGCAATGGCTAGTGCTCAGCCACTTAGTCGTGTCTGACTCTTTGGGCTGTAGCCCAGCAGGCTCCCCTGTCCATGGGATTTCCCAGACAAGAATACTGGAGTGAGCTGCCATTTCCTTCACTTCGCGTTAACTCATGCATGATGGCCATGTGGCTTGGTTTGGCTCTCCACTTCTCCATCACTCATGCAACTGCTCCCTGAACTAAGACTCCGAATTTTAGATACTCAAAGTAATTTCTGGTTTTTTTTTTTTCTGGTAAGATCTCAACTGTTAAGAGTTCTTTCCCTCTTTCCTGAGCCGTGACAGTTGAGGGAACAATATAAAGGTCAGAAACCTAGCCTGCCTTGGATTTATTTGGTGGCTCAGTCAGTAAAGACTCCACCTGCATTGCAGGAGACCCGGGTTCAGTCCCTGGGTTGGGAAGATCCCCTGGAGAAGGGAATGGCAACCCTCTCCAGTATTCTTGCCCGGAGAATTCCATAGACAGAGGAACCTGGCGGGCTACAGTCCATGGAGTTGCAAAGAGTCAGACACGACTTAGTGACTAAACCACCACAGCAAACTCTAAGGGCTTACAATCCTTGTTTTGACTTACCCACTACCTGTTCCCTTTATGTAATGATTATGATCGTGATCTAATGATCAATAGGGAAGAGAAGGACCAGGAATTTCCTGTCACTATCACAGTGGGTGGATTGAAGAGTGTCATCAAATGGAAGGAAGAAGAGCTAGTCAGTTTAGATGTCTATCATCCTGGAGATCAGAGACCAAGGCTTTCCAACAGGTAAAATAACAGATAGATGACAGGCTAGAAATTTTATGTGCAGGGAAAGTAGAAATGACTGGAAGCATCAGGTAGCTGATGAAGGACATTTGAGAAGCTTTTTGTTCACTTCACTCTGGCATCTGCTCAAATGACACCTCAAAGAAGCCTTCCCGGACCGTCTCATCTAGACCAGTGCCCTCACATCACCACTCTTTCTTTGCTTTCACTTCAGAGCACTTATGAATACTGGATTCCACATTATACATTTACTCGTTTATCATCTATTGGCTGTACTAGTAAGAAAGCCTCAGGAGGTCAAGGGCTTTGTTACATTAGTCACTGAATGTCAAGAACCTAGTGCTGTACCAAGCACATAGCAAACACTCAGGAAATATATGTTCAGTGAATGAATGAATGTGAAGACACTGAACGTCTTGCATCTGGATTGCCTTCTCTCCCACCACACACTCCCTATCTCAGCCAAGAGGATTCATTATCTACTTCTGCCTATAAACTCCAAGTTAACTACCACCAGGCCCTCTTTGTGCCCTAACAAAATAACAGGTGATGATGTTTGAGTCTCAAGCAATGGTTTTTACCACTTCTAATAGTCTCTTGAACTGTGGTGTTGGAGAAGACTCTTGAGAGTCCCTTGGACTGCAAGGAGACCGAACCAGTCCATCCTAAAGGAGACCAGTCCTGGGTGTTCATTGGAAGGACTGATGTTGAAGCTGAAACTCCAATACTTTGGCCACCTGATGCGAAGAGTTGACTCATTGAAAAAGACCCTGATGCTGGCAAAGATTGAGGGCAGGAGAAGGGGACGACAGAGGAAAAGATGGCTGGATGTCTTCACCGACTCAATGGACATGGGTTTGGGTGGACTCTGGGAGTTGGTGGTGGACAGGGAGGCCTGGCGTGCTGCGGTTCATGGGGTTGCAAAGACTCAAACACGACTGACGACTGAACTGAACTGAACTGAACTGAAAGCTATTTACTTATACCAATGTACCTTGTTTTGCCTCTTTTTTCTTCTTGGCTTTTGCTTCCTAAATATCTCCCTGGGCCTTTTCACCTGTGCCTTGCCAATCTGTTTGTCTGGATATCTAGCTAGCCTCTGACTCAAGGTCTTAAACTGACCATGAACGCAAGTATCTGTCTTGGCTTCTTACTATTGCCCTGCTACCAACACCTCACTTAAGCCTCTAGTTTCTGGTTTTCCTTTCTTACCCATGTTCCATGTATCCCAGTGCTGGCATGCTAAAACAAGGGAAAGAAAGGGAAGATACAGAGGGCAAAAATAGGAGACAGAGAAAATAAAACACTCTGCTTTATCATTTCATCTAGGTTTACCAAGAGGACCTTGAGTTCTAGTTTGTTTGAGCTGACGACTGAATACACAACCTTGAGGAAGGTTATTTGGTCTAGCTTGACCTAGTGTAACTCTGATATAAAGCAGAAAGTTTGATCCTAACGCTGAGCTGCACATTCCAATAGGAACCTCTAATCCCAGACTGATAAATAAGTAAAATTAGCCCTGCTAATCCCCAGTTGCTATAGGCCTCACTGATATGTTTGTGCTGTTGAAATAACACTTTTAAATTCTTTTCTTAACAGTATTTTGGGCTTGGAAACAGCTTCATTCAGTTCAGTTCAGTCGCTCAGTCGTGTCCGACTCTTTGCGACCCCATGAATCGCAGCACGCCAGGCCTCCCTGTCCATCACCATCTCCCGGAGTTCACTCAGACTCACTTCCATCGAGTTAGTGATGCCATCCAGCCATCTCATCCTCGGTCGTCCCCTTCTCCTCCTGCCCCCAATCCCTCCCAGCATCAGAGTCTTTTCCAATGAGGCAACTCTTCGCATGAGGTGGCCAAAGTACTGGAGTTTCAGCTTTAGCATTATTCCTTTCAAAGAAATCCCAGGGTTGATCTCCTTCAGAATGGACTGGTTGGATTTCCTTGCAGTCCAAGGGACTCAAGAGTCTTCTCCAACACCACAGTTCAAAAGCATCGATTCTTCGGCGCTCAGCTTTCTTCACAGTCCAACTTTCACATCCATACATGATCACAGGAAAAACCACAGCCTTGACTAGGCAGATCTTTGTTGGCAAAGTAATGTCTCTGCTTTTGAATATACTATGCAGGTTGGTCATAACTTTTCTTCCAAGGAGTAAGCGTCTTTTAATTTCATGGCTGCACTCACCATCTGCAGTGATTTTGGAGCCCAAAAAAATAAAGTCTGACACTGTTTCCACTGTTTCCCCATCTATTTCCCATGAAGTGATGGGACTGGATGCCAGGATCTTAGTTTTCTGAATGTTGAGCTTTAAGCCAAGTTCCCCCAAAAGGGACTGAAACCATGCCCTGTGCATTGGAAATGTGAAGTGTTAACCACTGGGCCACCAAGCAGGTCCCCAACTGCACATTTTAAACTGCAAGGTCACGAAGTTTATTGAGTTGCTCATATTCACATAGGTTTTATATATATGTATACACACACNTTTCTTCACAGTCCAACTTTCACATCCATACATGACCACAGGAAAAACCATAGCCTTGACTAGGCGGACCTTAGTCGGCAAAGTAATGTCTCTGCTTTTGAATATACTATCCAGGTTGGTCATAACTTTTCTTCCAAGGAGTAAGCGTCTTTTAATTTCATGGCTGCAGTCACCATCTGCAGTGATTTTGGAGCCCAAAAAAATAAAGTCTGACACTGTTTCCACTGTTTCCCCATCTATTTCCCATGAAGTGATGGGACCGGATGCCATGATCTTCGTTTTCTGAATGTTGAGCTTTAAGCCAACTTTTTCGCTCTCCTCCTTCACTTTCATCAAGAGGCTTTTTAGCTCCTCCTCACTTTCTGCCATAAGGGTGGTGTCATCAGCATATCTGAGGTGATTGATATTTCTCCCGGCAATCTTGATTCCAGCTTGTATTTCTTCCAGTCCAGCGTTTCTCATGATGTACTCTGCATATAAGTTAAATAAGCAGGGAGACAATATACAGCCTTGACGTACTCCTTTTCCTATTTGGAACCAGTCTGTTGTTCCATGTTCAATTCTAACTGTTGCTTCCTGACCTGCATACAGATTTCTCAAGAGGCAGGTTAGGTGGTCTGGTATTTCCATCTCTTTCAGAATTTTCCAGAGTTTATTGTGATCCACACAGTCAAAGGCTTTGTCTACCTATTTTATGGAGCTAATGTGCTCATTGGTGGAATGGAAAAGGATTTGGCCTAAAAGTTAAGAAAACTGGATTCTGGCTCCAACCCTGCCACTCATTAGCTATGTGCCTTTGGACATTTGCCCCTTCTAAGGCTTAGTGTCCCTATCACTAAATGAAAGATTTGGACTTAAATGATCTCTGAAATTATTTCAAGCTTTATAATACTGTACAGTTTAGGAAATAAGTAAAAGCACTGGTATGTGTATGGTTTTTTGCCAAAAGTGAAATTTGCTCAGTCATGTCCGACTCTTTGCAACCCCATGGACTGTAGTCTATGGAATTCTCCAGGCAGGAATACTGAAATGGGTAGCCTTTCTCTTCTCCAGGGGATCTTCCCAACCCAGGGATCAAACCCAGGTCTCCTGCATTGCAGGCAGATTCTTTACCAATTGAGCCACAAGAGAAGAAAATAGTATGATACAGTGAAAGAAACCTTGGAATCCCAGGGCTCTTGTTTTTAATGATTCCTTTCTGCCTTCTTAGTTTCCATTCCTTTTCCTGTGAAAAATTAATATGAGTTTGAACAAGAATATATCTGAGCTCCCTTCTTTTTCTCAGATCTTGTAATTTCTATATTTCTATGATTATACAAAGGCTATTTACCTGGCATACACTATGAACAAATTTTTACATCTTTGAAAACAGACAACTATGAAATGGCACTTGGAATTTAAGTGAGGGTGGTATAAAACCCTTTTCACCTTTTATGGGCCTTTCTACCAAGTAAATTTCAGGAGGAGAAAAACATTACTTAATTATTCATGATATGGATAGGTGGATACATAGATAAATAAAAGGAGGTAGAGGTTTTATAATAAAGAGACAAGAGAAAAGAGAAGTAGCTAACATGAATATTTGACTTAATGTGGTTGTTAGTTTCAAGCCATAATCCAGATTTTATCTTTGATGACAGGTGGTCGCAATAGATCCAGTCTTTGTCCTTGTTTTATTTCTCATAGTTTCAAATTGCACCCATTCCCCAGAATTGATCTGCTGGAACCAATGTATCATAGAGCCAATATCTCTAACATTGACTGAAGGACTTTTTAAAATACTAAACTGTCAACATTTTCCTCACAAGAGCCTCCCTATTAATTAATATTGCTGCTGCTGCTGCTGCTGCTAAGTCACTTCAGTCGTGTCCGACTCTGTGTGACCCCATAGACGGCAGCCCACCAGGCTCCCCCATCCCTGGGATTCTCCAGGCAAGAATACTGGAGTGGGTTGCCATTTCCTTCTCCAGTGCATGAAAGAGAAAAGTGAAAGTGAAGTCGCTCAGTCTGTCCGACTGTTAGCGACCCCATGGACTGCAGCCCACCAGGCTACTCCGTCCATTGGATTTTCCAGGCAAGAGTACTGGGGTGGGGTGCCATTGCCTTCCCCGAATTAATATTGAGAAGCATTTATTTCTTAAATTTATTATAAAATTATAATTAAAGTTAGATTATGAATCACAAACGCTTAAAGCTTATGACTCAAGTTTCTGTTGTTGTTTGCTGTCACTAAGTCATGTCCAACTCTTTTCTGCAAACCTCATGGATTGTGGCCCACCAGGCTCCTCTGTCCATGGGATTGCCCAGGAAAGAATACTGGAGTGAGTTACCATTTCCTTCTCTAGGGGATCTTCCTGACCCAAGGATCGAACCTACATCTCCTGCATTAGCAGGTGGATTCTTTACCATTGAGCCACCTGGAAAACCAAGTTTCTATTATTTTCCAATAAGGCAAATGATACTACAACAGCAAAAGGAATAAAAAGGATGGGGAACAGGGGTAGGTAGAGTTTCCTATTCTTAATAAGAAAGCATGTGAATGCCATTGTCCATCTTAAAAAATGATTGTCATGGATAATTAAAAGGAAGACATATATTAAAGCACTTAGCATAGACCTGAAACATGATAAGTATTTAACAAATGTGATTCCCTTTCCTTCTTTTCTTCCTTCCACAAATTCCTAGACAATCTTCAAGATGATCATTAATCCTGAAAGTTTAAATCTTCCCCAATCCATGATTCACTGTGCCTCTGCTCTTTTAATAAGGTTTAGTAAATATGTCTATCTTTTGTACACCCTTAGGGTGTTCATTTTATTTCTACTAGCGTCTAAACAGATGAAAAGTACAAGACATGCCTAACCAAGATTCAGCATGCTTTAAGGATTCTTTCCTGCAGAGGTCTATTTTTAAGTTGCAAGCTCTGAGAACACATTGTGTATGAAGTGAGTACGGCTTGTTCAGTCTTCATTCTGGATCTTCCCCAACTGCTTCTAGGACAGAGAGATCCCAAAGACGTGGTTGGAGATCAGCATCATCTGTGGGGCACACCTATGAAATTTGTTGTAGAACTCCCTGAGTTTGGGGCACAAACTGGCAGACTTAACAGATTTCTAACATCTCTCTTTCCCTCACCTACACCAACAGATTATTGTTTCATTTTCTCAGTCACTGATTTATGCCTTACCAGTTTTTTTTTTAATTTGGCCTTCATTTATTTTTATGACACTCTTTCTTAACTCATAATTTCTCTTTAATATCATCTTTTTTAATTTTAATTTTATTTTATTTTACTTTACAATACTGTATTGGTTTTGCCATACATTGACATGAATCTGCCATGGGTGTATACGAGCTCCCAATCTTGAACCCCCCTCCCACCTCATACCCCATATCATCTCTCTGGATCATCCCCATGCACCAGCCCCAAGCATCCTGTATCCAGTATTGAACATAGACTGGTAATTCATTTCTTACATGGTAGTATACATGTTTCAATGCCATGCTCCCAAATCATCCCACCCTCGCCCTCTCCCTCAGAGTCCATGGCATCACTGACTCGATGGACATGAATCTGAGTGAACTCCGGGAGTTGGTGGTGGACAGGGAGGCCTGGCATGCTGCAATTCATGGGGTCACAGAGTCGGACATGACTGATGGACTGGACTGAACTGAACTGATCACTCAGAGATACAAAATGCTCTATATCCATATCATACATACAGCATGTAAAACTATGCATAAGAACTCACACAGCTGCAAAATGAAATCTTATAGCTTTAGTCTAAAATCGTAGCTCTGACCCAGTAAAACAATCTCACAAATTTATCACCTGTTTATATTTTTAACTGAATTGTGTTTCTGGAAAATGGGCAAGTTAGAATTGCTGCTGCTGCTATTAAGTTGCTTCAGTCGTGTCCGACTCTGTGTGACCCCACAGATTGCAGCCCACCAGGCTCCCCCATCTCTGGGATTCTCCAGGCAAGAACACGGAGTGGGTTGCCATTTCCTTCTCCAATGCATGAAAGTGAAGTTGCTCAGTCGTGTCTGACTCTTTGCAATCCCATGGACTGCAGCCTACCAGGCTCCTCTATCCATGGGATTTTCCAGGCAAGAGTAGTGGAGTCGGGTGCCATTGCCTTCTCTGAAGTTAGAATTAACTGACCAAAAATATTTGTGGGAAAATTGTTAAGATTTCCCTTACCATGCCACACAATTTGGTGGAGACTGTAGCCCATATTTTAAAACAGTGATGGAAGAGATATCTAGTCCAGATGCTTCCAAACCCTAATGATTGGTTAAAATATCCAATTATTTTTCCAATCATTCTTTATCTTAATACTTTCAGGTACAAGTGGCTAGTTTTTCTGTACTTATCCCACTGGGAGCCAGTGATGGAGGGTAGAGGGAGAGAATTTAAAGTGGTACTGGGGTACACGTGTCTCTTTCAATTCTTGTTTCCTCAGTGTACGTGCCTAGCAGTGGGATTGCTGGGTCATAAGGCAGTTCTATTTCTAGTTTCTTAAGGAATCTCCTCACTATTCTCCATAGTGGCTGTACTAGTTTGCATTCCCACCAACAGTGTAAGAAGGTTCCCTTTTCTCCACACCTTCTCCAGCACTTATCGCTTGTAGACTTTTGGATAGCAGCCATTCTGACTGGTGTGAAATGGTACCTCATTGTGGTCTTGATTTGCATTTCTCTGATAATGAGTGATGTTGAGCATCTTTTCATGTGTTTGTTAGCCATCTGTATGTCTTCTTTGGAGAAATGTCTATTTAGTTCTTTGGCCCATTTTTTGATTGGGTCATTTATTTTTCTGGAATTGAGCTGCATAAGTTGCTTGTATATTTTTGAGATTAGTTGTTTGTCAATTGCTTCATTTGCTATTATTTTCTCCCATTANTTTTTTAAGGAATCTCCACACTGTTCTCCATAGTGGCTGTACTAGTTTGCATTCCCACCAACAGTGTAAGAGGGCTCCCTTTTCTCCACACCCTCTCCAACATTTATTGCTTGTAGACTTTTGGATTGCAGCCATTCTGACTGGTGTGAAGTGGTACCTCATTGTGGTCTTGATTTGCATTTCTCTGATAATGAGTGATGTTGAGCATCTTTTCATGTGTTTGTTAGCCATCCGTATGTCTTCTTTGGAGAAATGTCTATTTAGTTCTTTGGCCCATTTTTTGATTGGGTCATTTATTTTTCTGGAATTGAGCTGCATAAGTTGCTTGTATATTTTTGAGATTAGTTGTTTGTCAGTTGCTTCATTTGCTATTATTTTCTCCCATTCTGAAGGCTGTCTTTTCACCTTGCTTATACTTTCCTTTGTTGTGCAGAAGCTTTTAATTTTAATTAGATCCCATTTGTTTATTTTTGCTTTTATTTCCAGTATTCTGGGAGGTGGATTTATATTTATATTTAGCAAATATAAATTTAAAAAATATATAAAAAGCTATTCCCTAAAATCTTAAAAGAATAAAATAAAATGGAAGAATTATTAAAAAAATTATCCCCAAATAGCTCACATACTAAATGAAATTATTTAACTAGTAAAAATAAATCACCTAAACACAAAGCCAGTAAGACTGATTAACAATGGTTATTTGTGTGGAGGTGGATTATAGAGGACTTTTGTATTCTTATTTATACATCCCAGATGGCCCAGTGGTAAAGAATCCATCTGCCAATGCAGTAGACGTGAGTTTGATTCCTGGGTCAAGAAGATCCCGTGGAGAAGGAAATGGGAACCCACTCCAGTATTCTTGCCTGGGAAATCCTATAGACAGAGGAGCCTGGTGGGCTACAGTCCACATGGTTGCAAATGGTTGGACACAACTTAGTGCCTAAACAACAACAGCAGTATTCATAATTTTATGTCAATAATAGTACATTGATTTATTTAATCAGAAAAAGTAAAATTATTTTCAATTTGAGGAAAAGTTTGAAAAAAATATTAATGACTTATAAAACTTAATAAAATATTAAATTTTTAAAAGTTGAAACTTCAGCTTAATTAACTTTTAGAGAATTTAAATTTTCTTTATTGGGCAAAAAAGTGTAGCCTTCATCAATTTCAGCAGCACTGCAAATACATTATAGCTGAGCTATGATGAACTTCAACAGTTTTAATCAAAATTCACCTTAGCAAGCATTCAATATTGTTTGCTATAGAAATAAGAACCCAGAAATGTAGAGACACAAAATAAATTCTTTGCTTAATTAAAATGGTAGTAAACATTCACCAGTAGTATGAACCAGTGCAGACAAAACTCATTAATTTCATGGATCAATCAAAACTACTGTTAAGATTCCTTTCAGATGAAGACACTGTTTTTACAACATCATTTCTAAAATAAATGTATAACAGACTGGAGAACAGATCAAATTTTAAAATCATAATTTTTACGCCAAAAATATTTTTAATGTCATTTATAGAGTCTTAAAATCGAAGTTAGGGAGATGCAGTTTTAAATTTAAATCATTTAGTGTTCTTTCACTGATGACTGAATAAAAATACAAAGAATGGCCTGTCTTGGGTAATTTAACATAGTGATGTCTAGCACTGTGCCTGGCACATAAAAGGCAAACAGACAAAATGGTAGATGGCTGGTAATCCCCTTCCCTGAAACCTGGTTAGGGTCCAGTTCCCTTCCCATGCTTCACAAGGATTTCCAGGCTGCTGCTATGACTACCAGCATAGGTATTATATTTAACAGCTGTGGGGTGAAATACACTGGCAGGTGAAGACAGGTCCTAGCTGAGCAGCACTGGCAGAAAGCAGCATTCAGAGACCAAGAGGCCATCTGGTGTTCTCTAGCAATGTCCCAAAGTAGAGAAAATTAAAGATTTACAACAGCTTCTCTTTCCCGTTTTAATTTCTTTAAGTATTTATTACCTAGCAAGACAGGTGACATTCAAACCACTCTTCTAGTATATACATCTTCTGGAAGAGATTCAATTCATCACGACTATAAATCACTCACTCATCACACCACCGGACAGTGTTTCTTTCCCCCCACCTCTCTTTTTTGGTGTCAGTGTTATTAACCCATATCTTATTGGTACCATATTTTATGAACTGTTAGAAAAATTAAAAAATTATCAATGTCTCAAAATCATTCTAAGGAATTTTTTAAAATGATGAGTGAGTGAAAGTCACCCAGTCGTGTCCAAACTTTGTGACCCCATGGACTCTACAGTCCATGAAATTTTCCAGGCCAGAATACTGGAATGGGCAGCCTTTTCCCTCTCCAGGGGACTCTTCCCAACCCAGGGATCAAACCCAGGTCTCCCACATTGCAGGGAGATTCTTTACCAGCTGAGCCACAAGGGAAGCCCTTAAAATGATGATTGTTCATGAAATAAAAGCCTTTTTATCTATAAACACAATATGATATATTCACTCACCTAATCTAGAAAATAACAGGCAATTTGAAGATGATAGTTGAAAACTACAAAAAGCAGAAAACACATACTGGAATTTAATTTCATTTCTCCTATAAGCTGAACCTGTTATTAAGTTGATAAAATTCAAAGATGTATTTTGTATGGCAGGGAAATCAGTGCCAATAGTCAAAAAAAATTTTAACAGGAAAGGGTAGGAAATAACATTGTTGAAGTACCTACTCTGCTAGAGAAACAAACCTTGTTGTTTCTGTTTTATATATAGTAGTGTGTATATATTATTTCCATTCTGCTTTTACTCAACCATAAAAAAAGAAAAAATGGCATCTGTATAAACATGGATGGGCCCAAACATTATCATACTAAGTGAAGTAAGTAAAACATAGAAAGACAAATATTATATGATATCACATATATGTGAAATCTAAGAAATAGAAATAAACTTATTTACAAAATGAAAATAGACTCACAGTCAGAGAAAACAAACTTATGGTTACCAGAGGAATAATGAGGGTGGGAGAGGGTGAAAAGAGAGATAGTTTGGATATTTTTAACTTCTGGTTACCTATAAAGAAATCCTTGCTAGTAAAGCCAAACCCCATATCTATTTAATATTGAGTCTGTGCCCTTTTCACCACTGCTGCATCCGAGCAGACACACTTTGAAACAGTTTTTGAATTCTGAAAACTATTTAACTCCCTTTAATCCCTTAGACTAAATATCTAATTCATCATTTTAAACCTATAGTAATGAATAACATATTAGTTATATTAATTGATCCTTAATTATGAGCCATGAACCAGGCAACATACTAATAGGTGCTATTCACACTATTCTATTCTATCCTCTCAAAAATTCACTATTAATGTTATGCTGATAAATACATCACAGACTCCCTAGGCACATTGTTACTACTACTACTATTAAGTTGCTTCAGTCGTGTCCGACTCTGTGCGACCCCACAGACGGCAGCCCACCAGGCTCCCCCGTCCCTGGGATTCTCCAGGCAAGAACACTGGAGTGGGTTGCCATTTCCTTCTCCAGTAGGTACATTGTTACTGGACTAGAAATAAAAAAGCATCTGAACCAAATCCTTTTATATTTTTGGCACTGTCTTATACCAATTAAGACAATTTATCAGCTGTTTCTACAAATGTTTTTGATTCATACCATAAATATGCTTCCATATGCATACCATAAATATATTTATAATCAATCATACTTAATATGGTCAAGAATTTCCAAGTTCATCAATGCTCCTGAATGTCTGGAATTGCCTAAGTATGTTTTATAAATAATCTTAGTCAACCTGCTCAATTCATTTTTATACATTTTAATGACTTACTAGAATGTTATATAAAAGATTTAGATAATAATCTATCCAAATATATGGACTTTTCCTAGGTGGCATAATAAAGAATCCACCTGCCAATGCAGGGATGCAAGTAGACATGGGTTCAATCCCTGGGTTGGGAAGATTCCCTGGAGTAGGAAATGGCAACTGACTTCAGTATTCTTATCTGGAAAACTCCATGGATAGAGGAGCCTGGTAGACTATATAGTCCATGAAGGCTCCCCCGTCCCTGGGATTCTCCAGGCAAGAACACTGGAGTGGGTTGCCATTTCCTTCTCCAGTAGGTACATTGTTACTGGACTAGAAATAAAAAAGCATCTGAACCAAATCCTTTTATATTTTTGGCACTGTCTTATACCAATTAAGACAATTTATCAGCTGTTTCTACAAATGTTTTTGATTCATACCATAAATATGCTTCCATATGCATACCATAAATATATTTATAATCAATCATACTTAATATGGTCAAGAATTTCCAAGTTCATCAATGCTCCTGAATGTCTGGAATTGCCTAAGTATGTTTTATAAATAATCTTAGTCAACCTGCTCAATTCATTTTTATACATTTTAATGACTTACTAGAATGTTATATAAAAGATTTAGATAATAATCTATCCAAATATATGGACTTTTCCTAGGTGGCATAATAAAGAATCCACCTGCCAATGCAGGGATGCAAGTAGACATGGGTTCAATCCCTGGGTTGGGAAGATTCCCTGGAGTAGGAAATGGCAACTGACTTCAGTATTCTTATCTGGAAAACTCCATGGATAGAGGAGCCTGGTAGACTATATAGTCCATGGGGCTACAGCGTCAGATATGACTGAGCCCACAGCAGACAAACACATATTCAAATATACAATGCCAGGACTGAAAATGTTTTTAATATTTAGTCCTTTGCCATAAAATTTTTATATCACTGACACTGATCAACTAAAGGTTAGATTAGACAATATGTTAGTCACAAGTTCATATAAGTAAGATGTCAATAAAACTATGTACCTCTACATTCAAATGAAAAGAGTAAACTATTTTAAAAAGTTTTACAACTCTTATCAGAATTCTTTATGCTTCAGTTCAGTTCAGTTCAGTCACTCAGTCATGTCCAACTCTTTGTGACCCCGTGAATTGCAGCACACCAGGCTTCCCTGTCCATCACCAACACCCAGAGTTCATTCAAACTCATGTCCATTGAGTCGGTGATGCCATCCAGCCGTCTCATCCTCTGTTGTCCCCTTCTCCTCCTGCCCCCAATCCCTCCCAGCATCAGAGTCTTTTCCAATGAGTCAACTCTTCGCATGAGGTGGCCAAAGTACTGGAGTTTCAGCTTTAGCATCGTTCCTTCCAAAAAACACTCAGGACTGATCTCCTTCAGAATGGACTGGTTGGATCTCCTTACAGTCCAAGGGACTCTCAAGATGTCTGAAGTCCCCAAAATGTGCACAATAATACAATTTTGCTTTATTTTTAAAATGTTACATTTGAGTATGTGTTGAGTAGGTAGCTCAACAGAAAGATGATGTTGATTTAAAATTGTTTTCCCCACCTCTTGGTATTCTAGAGTAGCCAAAAAAGATGAATAACAAACAATGCTGATTGCACTGTTGATAACTGAGTTTAAAAATTCCCTGAAATAATTACGTCATGATGAACAGAACAAAGAACTTGAGAGACATGGCATAATGATAAATTGGAGTCTGGAACAGGTAATTTTATGGGCATTCCTCCATGAAAGAAAGAGCTAAATGGGTGACATATATTGAGAAGCAGCAATGGCTTAGTAAAAATGAGCTTAAGTGATGATGAGTCTGACTGGTAGGCAAGTAAAACATAGAGAGGGTTCAGAAATCAACCAGGTAACAAGCAGATTATTTTCAGTTTGCAGAAGGATACCAAATCTCAATCTTTTTAGACAATGAAATGCTACGTTTTTATAAGAAAAGACCCTTATTAAAAAGATGCTGACTAAATCATCCTGAGGGGCTTCCCTGGTGGCTCAGAGGTTAAAGCGTCTGCCTCCAATGCGGGAGACCCAGGTTCAATCCCTGGTTCTCCACGGGAAGATCCCCTGGAGAAGGAAATGGCAAATCACTCCAGTATTCTTGCCTGGAGAACCCCATGGATGGAAAAGCCTAGTAGGTTACAGTCCTTGGGGTCGCAAAGAGTTGGACATGACTGAGCGACTTCACCACACCTCAAATTACCCTGAAAGATGAACCCAGATTCCCTATGCTAGTATCTTTGCTTACTAACATCATAAATCCAGCCTGTTTTGCATTCTTCCACGTAGTCAGCAAATGACTCTCTATGTCATTCATAGCAGTAGAAATGTTACATATTATTGAGAAAATAAGGAAGTAAGACATGTATTTATCTTAAATTCGGGAATAGGTTTTATAATCTGCATGGTAACGTGTGTGTGTTTTGTTCATTAACTGTGTAAATGTTGAAGATAACTTAACATTAGAGAATCTGTCATGTTGAATTTGTCATCTTAATTTAAATGTTTAAGAAAATGTGATTGATATTAAACTTATGGGTTTTAATTTGGGATTTTCAGTATTATTTGGTGTTAGAATTTTGATTTTAAGATGAAATAATGAAAGATGCACATTTTGTTCTTATGATTTTAAATTGATAACTGTAAGATAAGTTGTTTGTATACAATATTTGTTTAACTATTTGACAGTTTAATACTCTAGAAATTTAGACTTCTTACGTTTATAGAAGTGTTAGTTGCTTAGTCATGCTCGACTCCTGCAACCCGATGAACTGTGGCCCACCAAGCTCCTCTATCCATGGGATTTGTTCAGGCAAGAATACTTGAGTGAGTCGCCATTTCCTTCTCCAGGGGATCTTCCCAACCCAGGAATCGAACACACAACTCTTCTGTCTCCTGTAATGGCCGGCGGGTTCTTCATCACTAGTGCCACCTGCGAAGCCCTCTTATCTTTATAGACAGTGGTTAAATGTTTAAGAGGTTGTTATTTACTAGATTCACAAACCTTTCTTGTTAGGTGTTTGAAATGATGGAGGGATTTGGATGTGTCAAAATTTGTAATCACAATCTAAAATGTTTAAGGAAACTGAATTAATCAGATTTATAAGTGATGGCAAATATTTAGGGGAAATTAATCTGTCAAACTTACAAGCCAATTGAGCATTGATTAAAGAATAAGGAAAAATTGCATGTTTTTCATTTTAACAAAAATATTAGAATTATAAGTGCGTTTATCAGAATTTCCCTTTGCAGATTTAAGAGCTGATTTAAATTATGATTTTAATAAGTTGAATGCAAATTAAAATATGAAGAACTACAACCATTTTTTTCTATGAGTGAAGTCACTCAGTCATGTTTGACTCGTTGCGACCCTATGGACTGTAGCCCGCCAGACTTCTCTGCCCATGGGGATTCTCCAGGCAAGAATATTGGAGCAGATTGCTACTTCCTTCTCCAAGAAATCTTCCCAACTGAGGGATCAAACCTGGGTCTCCCACATTGGAGGCAGACTCCTTACCCCTCTGAACTACCAGGGAAGCCCAGTGTATGTAGGCACACATTTTTTTTCCTGGGCATTAATAATTGTCTTGAGGTATAGTGGGTGGAATACTTTCAGTAAGAACTCAGCTTAGTCCTAACACTGGCACTAGTATGTGAGAACTTAAAAAAAAAAAAANTCCCTGCTGCTCAGTTTTCTGGGTGTACAACTGGCGCCCCTTCTTAGGCAGATGGTGACTGTCCAGAACCAGCTAATTCTGTCTCGTCCTTTATTCTGTGTGCGGTCCTGGTGGTGTCTCATGTTAGAGCTTTTTGCATGGTAGCTATTCCACAGTCTGGTTTGCTAGCCCAAGTTAGTTTGCTCTGATTACGCTCGGGGCATTCAGGCCCGATCCTTACTCTAAGTAATGCAGCCCGCACCTCCCTGCCCAGCCCTCGCTTGCTAGTGGTGGATGCAGGCGTCTGCACTGCTTCTCCGCTGGGGGAGTTACCGTTGGGCTCATAATCTGTTGCTTTTAATTATTTATTTATTTTTCCTTCCTGTTATGTTGCCCTCTGTGCTTCCAAAGCTTGCCACAGACTCGGCAGCAAGAGTGTTTCCTGTTGTTTGGAAACTTCTCTCTTTTTAAGATTCCCTTCCTGGGACGGAGCTCCCTCCCTGCCTCTTTCGTCTCTTTTTTCCATCTTTTATATTTTTTCCTACCTGTTTTTGAAGACAATAATCTGCTTTTCTGGGTGCCTGATGTCCTCTGTCAGCATTCAGTTGTTTTGTGAAGTTTACTCAGTGTTGAAATGTTCTTTTTATGAATTTGTGAGGGAGAAAGTGGCCNTTTTCCATCTTTTATATTTTTTCCTACCTGTTTTTGAAGACAATAATCTGCTTTTCTGGGTGCCTGATGTCCTCTGTCAGCATTCAGTTGTTTTGTGAAGTTTACTCAGTGTTGAAATGTTCTTTTTATGAATTTGTGAGGGAGAAAGTGGCCCCCCCGTCCTATTCCTCCACCATCTTAGGACCGCCCCCACTGGTGTTCATTTTCTAGGACCTAGGTTTTCCTCTTGCTTTCTTTAGGATTCTTCAACAAAGGAGAAAGTAGAGGGTAACAGACAGGAAGGCCAGGGGTCTCCAAATGGAGGAAATAGGCTGCAATGTCAGACATTTTTTCTCTCTCTTAAGTGGCAGGAGGAAACAAACTACAAGTGTTAGATATTTTTCCCCTTCTCTGTACAAATTTAAAAGGAGGTTTCTTTTAAAATTCTATGTTGCCATGACAACACCTGGTTCTACCTGAACTTAACTTTTCTCAATCCTTGAGCTAACCAATGCATTTTTCTTATGGGAATGTTTTTCTTAAGCTATGTTAATGAACTATGTAAGTGAGTAAGTAAGTGAAGTCGCTCAGTCGTGTCCGACTCTTTGCGACCCCATGGACTGTAGCCTACCAGGCTCTTCTCTTCATGGGATTTTCCAGACAATAGTACTGGAGTGGATTGCCATTTCCTTCTCCAGTGGATCTTCCCAACCCAGGGATCAAACCCAGGTCTCCCGCATTGTAGACAGATGCTTTACTGTCTGAGCCACCAGGGAAGTCCCAATGAACTATGTATTTATCCTGAACTGTCTTCAAGTTGGTTCTGCCTAAGACTCAAAACTGACTTGACAAACAAGTATGTTTTACTCATAAAAATATTATCTTAAGCTGCATTAATAAGGGGCTTCCCTGGGGGCTCAGAGGTTAAAGCGTCTGCTCTGCAATGAGGGAGACCTGGGTTTGATCTCTGGGTCAGGAAGATCCCCTGGAGAAAGAAATGGCAATCCAATCCAGTATTCTTGCCTGAAGACTTCCATGGACAGAGAAGCCCAGTGGGCTATAGTTTGTGGGGTCACAAAGAGTTGGACATGATTGAGTGACTAACAGCACACAGTAGCTATATAACATCTATATAGCAGGAGAGTCACTCTTTCTGCCCCCTTCTGATGTCTATGTCAGAAGCTTTCTCTATCTCTTTTATACTTTAATAAAACTTTATTACACAAAAGCTCTGAACAATCAAGCCTCATCACTGGCCCTGGATTGAATTCTTATCCTCTGAAGGCCAAGAGGAAATTGGCATGTTGCACAGCTCAGCAACAACCTTTCAAGACTGCCTTTATCAGTTTCATGTTACCTAGGCAATGGGAAGGCTCCATGGTAGGCTTGCTTTTCCTTTTCTAAATAGCAGCCACCTTCCCCCTGTGCATATTCTAAAGTCTGATTTGAACAAGGTTTTATTCAACTGCATAGAAGAATGATGTATAGCACATTTGCAATTAGCAGAAATCAAATAATGAGAGAGAAAATCTAACACTGATACTTTTTCTCAGCTATCTACCTCTGAAATGACAAACAAGGGAATTTATAACAAGGATGTACTATTATTCATTTCAAGAGAAACTAATTTCAAGCAGTGTTCTAGTATGCATTCAGCTCAGGTCCACGCCTTCTATGGAATGTTCGAATGTTTAGTGGAAGGATGAGACCTCAAGTTCTCAGTGTTCAAAACAGCATGGTTTGTGTTTCATTCACTAAGTCTACTAAAGTAGCAAGGCAGACTAGTTTGGTTTCTTTTGACCAGTATTTTTTTACTGAAGAAGTTGATTTACATACAATGTGTGTTAATTTCTACTGTACAACAAAGTGATTTTTGTTATATATATACATTTATATACAAAGTATATATATATATA
>SJYX01008522.1:42-11680 GCA_006410675.1 Oreotragus oreotragus | reverse complement strand
ATGTCAATGTATGCCAAAACCAATACAGTACTGTAAAGTAAAATAAAGTAAAAATAAAAATTAAACAAACTGTAAGAGACCATGAGCTGTTTCTTTGGTTGGGTTAAAAAGCAAAATTAACACTGAAGAAGATAAAGAGAGAAACTTAAATATTTCCAGAAGAATGTAAGAAAAGATGACTGGCATGATAATAAAACATAGAGACAGAATCTAATAATGAAAGAAGTTCTCAAAGAAAAAGAGGGAAAGAATCCCCAGATGAAAGGAGTATAAGAAGAATTTCCTGTCTCTTGATTTTTTTCCTCTTCCTTTGGTGCTTCCTCAACAGAACAGGGGCCTTCCCACGTGGCTCTAGTAGTAAAGAACTCACCTGCAAAATGCAGGAGACGTAAGAGATCTGGGTTCAATCCCTGGGTTGGAAAGATCCCCTAGAGGAGGGCAAGGCAACCCATTCCAGTATTTTTGCCTGGAGAATCCCATGGACAGAGGAGCCTGGCAGGCTGCAGTCCATTGCGTCATAAAGAGTCAGACACAGCTAAAGTGACTTAACACACCTGCACGCATGCAACAGAGCAGGTCAAATATGAACCAAACTTCCTTCCTTCCAAGGAGACACAAGGATATTTCCTAAGGAACCGTATCAGTCAAGATAAGATAAACTGTGCGACAATAACAGCTATACCCTGAACTTTAAGTGGCTTAACACAGAGAAGTTAGGGGACTTCCCTGGCTGTGTATGGTTAGGATGTCATGCTTCCACTGCAGGGGCGTGAGTTCAATCCCTAGTCAGGAAACTAAGACCCCATATGCCTTGTGGAGCAGCTAAAAAAATATTTCTCCTGACCAGTGACCACATAGCTTCTGAACATGCGTCTCCACCTCTTTATTTTCCTTCACATCCAATTCATCCGGGGGTTCCTGAGAACCCTGACTGTCTCTGAGCAACACCTGCTCTCTCTGCCCTTTGCCAACCCTCATTTATACCGTTATTTCTGCCCCCTGGGATTTTTTTCGCCATCTCCTCTTTCTGAAATAGATAAAGACCTGCTGTTCCTCTCGTGAGATACATTTACTGTATCCCTAGAGCTGTCAGATTGAAATCTGTCCTCTGCACGTGGGTACTCAAGATCCCCAGAGGACCCCGGTCCAATGCACTGATTTCAAGATCCAGGTCAAGTGCCAGTTACCTCCAGTTACAAAACATCACTCATCCCAGCCCCAGATGCCCACCCTCGCCCATAGACGGTGTGACAATGTTGTGTCTTAGACAAACGCACTTCCTGTGTCTTGCCTTTGCTCCCAGTAGCTTTCATAAGCTCCCTTCCCACGCCCACCCTGCTGTCTTCATGAATCTTTTTGCCTCCCCTCTTCCTCACAATGCCCGAGAAGAATGCCTTGAGCACAGAAATGGAAGACAAATGTTTCCTAGATGACGAAGAATCCTTCTCAGGGTCAGTTGTAGACACTCAGAAAGCTTTTACTTGCTTGTTGGCATTAATATAGTAAACATTTGGGAAAAGGAAGGTGAAAGTTGCTCAGTCGTGTCGGACTCTTTGCGACCCCGTGGACTATACAGTCCATGGAATTCTCCAGGCCAGAACACTGGAGTGGGTAGCCTATCCCTTCTGCAGGGGATCTTCCTGACCTAGGAATCAAAACAGGGTCTCCTGCATTGCAAATCGATTCTTTACCCACTTAGCTATCAGGGAAGCCTTGGGAAAAGGAGAAAATGGCATATTATCTGGTGCCATGAAAATGCAAAAGGCATTCAGAGAAAGAGGGAGGCGGTAGTGTGGAATAACCTTGCTGGCCTTATGGAAGGGAAAACCTTGGAACAAGCGGTTAGGAATTTCTGCCTGAGGAATATGACCCAAAGCAGGGAGAGGGTGTGAGTGAGGCGACAGTGGAGGGACCACCTTAGCTGCAGGGAACAGTCCGCCGTGAGGAGCATAGATGAGTGTGGAGACACACCAGCCACAATGTGGGTGATAATTGGCCCCATCTCGTGTCTCTAAAGCATCAGCGGAGGAAGAAATTGGTCTCATTAAGACCAAGGAAGGTTTCTTTGTTCTTGGAAAATATTCTCAACTGGCATTAACCTTGTCAGTGAGTTCAAATGGAACATTCCCCCAGTGGAGAAAACTTTACTGTTTGCAGAATTAGATTAAGGGTGTAGAGGAATTTGAGGTCAGACCCTGAGACAGTGTGAGTGGGAGAAGAGGGAATTTGACCGAAGTATTTGGATTTTTCCCTATGTTGTTTTTCATCCCACAACAGCTGAATCTAGTCCGACACACACTCCATCGAAAGTGCTGTGCATGTGGAAATAGCCCTTTAGATGCTTAGCATTAGTCATTTTATATGGCGCATAATTACTCTGCCTGCATTTCAGTATGGACGACTGGCCATCAGCACGTGCTCTTTGTGTGCCTTGTTAAAATTGGTTAAATCAAAGGAATGCGTGGAGAAGAGATGATGTTTAGCCATCTATTGTGCTGATGTTCTGATTAGGCATAAGCTTTTTAGCATACTGTGTCAATGAGATGCGTTGTTGTATTAATAAGCTGTAAATTCTAAATAATCGCTTGATAGAATGAGAATCCGAAGCAGCAGTTTCCTTTCCAGAATGCTGATTATCCTTCTCAGACAGAGAAGGCAGGGGAAACCCACATTCATTTCCCTTTGGAAAGCAAAGGCCGCCTTAGCCTGGCATGTTGACGGAAAGCACTTAAAATATCCTCGCTGGTTCTTTGTCTCCCTTCATCTGAGCTTCTGGTTTGTCAGACATCAGCTGGGTGACGAGAAGACTTCTACATGAACCACTTAAGTTTCTATCTGCAGATCCCCAGGAATGACAAACAGGGCTTCTGTTTTCTGGTCAGAGAATGGAAATTCTGTTTCCAAAGCCGGCAGAGTCCCCAGGCACAAAGGCAGCTTCCCCTGAGAGTCGTAACCCGAAGGTGGGGGACTTGGCCCCTCTTTCCCTCATCTCCAGGCTCCAGCAGACAGTTCTGATGCAGAGAGGCTCAGCTCTGAATCCAAGCCAGCCCTGGTTGTTGGTTCCAATTAAAAAGCAGTTGCAATCCCAGCAGTTCAAGGCTGAAGCCCAAAATACAACATGTTCAAAAAAGCAGGATCTTTTTCTGAGAAGCAGTTACTCCATAAAGGATTGGAGGCTGCCAGTGAGGGCTGATGCGCATCCGTGTGTAGGTGATAAAAATTTTAAAGTTCAGAGAAGAAACCCAGAGTAGATGATTTACTTTGCAGTTGTTTGGAGATGGCAATCAGGGTTTTCTGTTGTTGATTCCCCTCTGCCCCGCCCCCCCCCGACCCCCAGCGTTAAATAGCCCATTTATTAGAGGACAAATAGGAATTGACCTTTTGCTAGACAGCGAGGAAACAGAGCCATCACATTAAGGAAATCAAATGCAAAAATGCCAAAGGGTCTGCATTAACCAGCCCTGGGAAGCAGTGTCACTCTCCAGCCACGTCAGCCGTAGCAGCATCCATCTTTCCTTGGGCAGTTGCCGCTTTCCGTGAGGACCAATGAGAACGCAGAGCTGGGAGAGGCATTCCAGATCACTGCGTTCAGTCTCCTCCACTGGTTGAATGGCTATGTCTGGATATTTTTAGTCACCCCCCTCTATCTTGTTTGGCTCCAGGACACATACATAATTTTTTAAAAAAATCAAGTATAAAAAAGTAAAAGCAGTGAGAGTCAAGAATGCTGGTTTATTCCAGGTCTGGCTCATTCACCAGCTAGAACAACTCTTTGAACCTCTCTGGGTATTGAAAGTACAACTAGCCAATTTTATTTTAGTCCTGATAGTCCAGGATTTTATGGTAAAATCCTCTAACCTCTATGTGCTTTATTAACTTAATCTTCCTTGCCACTTTAATAGGTAGATTACCATTATTATCACCATTTTTTCCCAGATGAGGAAACTGAGGCACAAACAGATTAAAAAACTTGTCTAAGATCATAGGGGGTTTGCAGAAAAGAGTTCACGTGCATTGCAGGAGACTCAGGTTCGATCCCTGGATCAGTAAGATCCCCTGGAGGAGGACATGGAAACTCACTCCAGTATTCTTGCCTGGAGAATCCCATGGACAGAGGAGCCAAGCAGACTACGGTCCCTGTGTCACAAAGAGTCCAACATGATTGAAGCGACTGAGCATGCACGCACGCTAAGATCATACAGCTGGCAAATAGTAAAGCGAGTTATTAACATCACAATTTCAGAAATTACATGTTATGATATGTGGAGCTAGAAAAACCTCGAAGTTTGGTTTAAAAAGGACTACCACTTTATTAAGAAATTGTATAAATAAATACCACTGACAAGTTGTTTTTAGAAAGTTAGTGTTTTTAAAACTTAGTGTTTCATCACAAATAAGATCCCCTGGAGGAGGACATGGAAACTCACTCCAGTATTCTTGCCTGGAGAATCCCATGGACAGAGGAGCCAAGCAGACTACGGTCCCTGTGTCACAAAGAGTCCAACATGATTGAAGCGACTGAGCATGCACGCACGCTAAGATCATACAGCTGGCAAATAGTAAAGCGAGTTATTAACATCACAATTTCAGAAATTACATGTTATGATATGTGGAGCTAGAAAAACCTCGAAGTTTGGTTTCAAAAGGACTACCACTTTATTAAGAAATTGTATAAATAAATACCACTGACAAGTTGTTTTTAGAAAGTTAGTGTTTTTAAAACTTAGTGTTTCATCACAAAGTTGGTGTTTCAAAACCAAAAAAAAAAGGTCTTAATTCCCAGTTCTCTTTTAATGTGAATATATTAAGTCATGCCAACCCTAGTTTTTCTTCTAGAGCTCATTCCTGGGGTCATTTCCATCCTCACCCAATTTTCCTTAAGGGAGAAATCATTGACTGTTTCCTTCGAAGACAACTTGTTTCAAGACAAGTGTGACTGGCAAGAATCATCTGGCACCAGTGTGCTGGCTTCTGGTGGGGAGGAGCGTTGCCTGGAAGGGAGGGTTTGGGTGGCGAGGGCCAGGGGGTGAAGAGGCAAGGGTCAGCAGAGCTCACAGAGGCTAATTCATCGCCAGTGCTCTGGTGTAGCTAAACAGACTGTCTGTCATATTTAATTTCGGATGTGATTGTTCAGCTGGGGACTTATCCTGCTTCCACACCCGCAAGCCTGCTCTGCCCACCTTGTCCCAGGCTCTGTCAGCTGGTTACTCTTCCAGCTTTCCACCCGCTGGCCAGCCCCCGATCCCCTGGGAAGCCAGCGCCAGGTGTGGCTTTTCCAGCCTGTGGGGCACCTGAGAGCACCCAGACTCTCGTTCCTGTGTACTCTGTCTGTGTGCTGTCGCGTCCACCTCTGCACCTCGATGGACTGTAGCCCTCCAGGCCCTTCTGTCCATGGGATTTTCCCGGCAGTAATAGTGGAGCTGGTTGCCAGGCCCTCCTCCAGGGAATCTTCCCAGTCCAGGGATCAGACCCACATCTCCTGCATTACCGGCAGATTCTTTACCGCTGAGCTACCGGGAAAGCCCTATCTGCTCTTTAGAAGTGAAGTACTAGATGGGTCAAAAATGTCGTTCAGATTTTTCTGTAAGATGTTACAGAAAAAGCCAAATGAACTTTTTGGCAACCCAATACTTTCTGATTGCCTTGCTTTGCATCAGCTTCTTTTCTCTCCAAAGGGCTCTGAATGAATGAGGCCGTGAGAAGAGGCATGGCTTTCCCTTGGCTTGACGGGTGGAAAGCAGCAAGGTTTCCACTGATGATTCCAAGTGGAGGAGACTTAGTCCTCATCTTGCCCACCTCTGACAAAGCCAGGTGTAGCCTTAGGCAACAGGAAGAGTCCTGAGCGTGGGCTCAGAAACCTCGATTCCAGTTCTAAGTGGTGCTTGAATGGACACAACCACACCTCTGTCACATGGAGTGTCTGTCCAGCTGATCTGACAGGTGGATGGGATGGGAGGCCCTTGAGATAATACCTATTGGGGCTCCATGTAAATACTGTAATACAGTTTTAAAGATTATGCTCCACTTATAGTTATTACAAAATATTGGCTCTGTTCTCTGCATTGCACAATCCATCCTTATAGCCAATCTTCTCTTACACCCAGCAGCATGTACCTCCCACGCCCCCACCCTTACATTGCCCCTTCTCTCCTCCCCACTAGCAATCACTAGTTTGCTGAGTGTATTTGTGAGTCTCTTTTTGTTTTATTCATTAGTTTGTTGTATTTTTTAGGTTCCACATGTAAGTGATACCATACAGCATTTGTCTTTCTCTGTGTGACTTATTTCATTTAGCAGAATGCCCTCCCTGTCTATCCATGTTGCTGCCAATGGCGAAAATGGTGTTCTTTTTTATGGCTGAATAGTATTCCGCTGTGTTTATGTATACCACATCCTGTCTATCTACTCACCTGTTGAGGGACACTGCACACACACGTCTGGCACGTGGTCTCCCGCTGCTGCCTCAGCCAGGCCTGGACCTGTTCTTGGAGCCTGCGGTGGGCAGTTCCCAGTGGCGCCGCAAGCTCGAGGTTGGCTAGAACCAGGGTTTCTTCCCCTTTTTCCCAGGCGCCATTTTCCATCTTATAACCTGTCTACCCTCCTCCCCTTTGAGCTCTGGTTTCCGCTCCCCCTCTTCTCATCCAGACTCCTGGAAATAAAAGATGGAGTTCACATGCCACAGCCCCTCACCTGCAACATTCCTCCATCAGTCAACCAAGAAAACACCGGCTCTCCAGCCGCCTCTGCCCAGGGACTCCCATATGGAGCCCAAGGTGAGGCCCTTGTCACCCTCTTCATCACTCGTCTTATGAGTAAGATCCCCAAAGAAGGAGCAAAGTTTCCCCCCTTCCTCTTTATCCTTAAAAATTAGTTGCAAGTGTGAAATGACATAGATCCCTTCACGTTGCCTTTGGTGTTATATTTTGAAATACGTACCTTTCTGCTTTCTTTTTTATCAATATATTTCTCATCATTCACCATTTCTGAAAGTTTTCTTGAGATTATTTTTCGCACCCAGAGAGTAATTTTGAAATAAAGTGGTGAGAAAATAAGAAAGGCACCAAATCTTTGTGACAGAAAAGGAATAATTGTCCGAAGCGTAAAGCCTTCTCTGTGTCAGGTTTCTGCTGACCTCTTCAGCTATTCTGGTTGTCATTCTTTTCCGGCACCAGCAAGCATTTTTTTTTTTCTCCTTTGGATAAGTATCAATTTCATTCTGATTCTCAGTTTCCATAGGCTTGCAAATTCAGATCACACTGAAGACCAAATTACTGGCTTTGGGACAATGGCCTTTGCCCGATTGCTAATCGGCCATTTAGTGTATAACTCAAAGGATGGGATTTGGGTCTGAGATTTTACTGGGTTGCATTTTTTTTTTTTAACTCAGTTAATTACAGGCTTAAGTTATATATTTGAATGCAGATATGAGAGATACAGCAATCCCACATTTTAACTGGATCCTTAGGTAAAGAGAGCTTGAGCCAGGTATTAATTCAGTGTGAACAACTTCCGTGGCAGCACACGTCCTTTTTAAATGCCTGGCTTTCTTTTTTCTCCCTTGCCTTACATCTGTGCTCTCATGGCGCCCAGAACATCCTTTTCTTCTCAATATGCTTGAAATACTTTGTAATTGCTTCTTCAGCTCCCTCATCTGTGCTATTGCAAGCTGCCTAAGAAGAGGGCCTGTGTGTATCTTAGTCATAAATGTATCCTTTGGGCAACTTCATGTGGTGCCTGGCGTGCCATTGGCCTTTAAGAAACTTTTGTAGGATGGATGGAAAGATGGATGAGTGGATGGATGGACAGATCAACAGAAGCATGGGTATGTGAACCGATGGACCAACAGAAGAGTGAATGGATGGATAGACCGGTGGACGGATGGTAAGATGGACAGTGAATACAAAAATATTTATTTTCCTGTCTTCATTTTTTGGAAACCGTGATAAGATCATAGCATCCTTGAGTAGAAATACAACCTTCATTTTGTCTTAAAGGGTCCCCTGGGCCTCTCTTCCAGATTGGCCACATGGTGTATCTCTAGGAAAGGGCTCCTGTCTTCTTTAGTCAAGTTCAGTAAAGCATCTTTCTTTTGACTCTGGTTTCTGGGGCTTAATTTTTCCATCCGTCAACCAGAAAAAGAGAACGCCCTTCCTGGATAGATGCCTTGGAACCTGTTTGTTTTTCATCTCCTTGGGAGAGGAACCACCAGTAGCCCCCGAGTCAGTCAGCTCAGCTACTTTGCTGGGAGGATTCCTGACACTTGGTACTTTGGAGTGATGGCTTCAGAGCAAATCATACGGGGTAAGAGGCAGCACAGAATCTACATGAGTGGAGTCCCCAGAGTATGCAACGCGGTGGCCCTGCCGTTGGGCAGGTGGAAGGCCTGTTGTGCAGGCTAACATTATGAGGTCGCTCCACTGTATCTGTCAAACTGTTCTAGGCATTCTTTTTCTTGGGCTTTCTGAACACAAAATGATGGTCTCGCTGTATATATGGGAGCAGAAAATGAGAGCATACGTTCCCAAGTGGGATGACATCGGTTCAAACACTGGACACAAAGGTTGTTAAGAGTGACTGAGAGTGGCTGGACCCCTGCGTCTGCAGAAGAAATCCTTTCGTCCTTAGGATGAGTGGCCTTTGTCCGCCAGCCCTCTGTGAGCCTGCTTTCACTCAAGCCTTTGTGTCTCTTAGCTTGTGCTGGCTTTATTCTCGATGCATCCACCTGCCCTGACACCTGTCTGGCCTCACTACAACCTGAAGCTTCTCTCCAGGTCGTTTCAGGATCTGACACTTTCTGGATGTGGCATCTCTCAGGAGCTGACCTGACTCTGTCTGGTTTGGGCTTGATCACTCTCATTCGCAAGCTGAGAGACTGCCCTTTGGGTCTGGTTTGAACCAGGAGGCATTAGAACAACTGGGATGATTACAAACTCTTCAAAAAAAATCCTCCATAAATGTGGATTCTCCCAGCCAGTCTTAAGATGCTGTAGCAGTGGGGAGTGGGCAGTGGGCTCTTTGGCAGTGTTTAGAACACCTCTTATAAACTCTGGGCTGGACTTGGAGGATTCACAGGGAGTTGGGTCAGGGTCTTCATGCCTGGACTTTCCTAACTGGCCCATCTGCTCATGACACCCCCTCTCTGCCCCTCCTTGCCATCTCTTCCGGTCTGCATGCGATTCCTCTCCATATCCAGATTCTCTTCTTTGCATGAGTGCAGTGTTTGACCTGTAGCATGGGTCATCTGCCCCTTCCCGTCTTCCTGGATCTGGACATGACCCTTCCTTTCAAACTCTGAGCTCCTCTGCCCCCTGTGAATGGATGTTGCATCATATTCTGTCTCTACAGCATAGCCATAAAGAGCACAGACTGTAGCATCAGGCTTCCTGAATGCAAATGTTTTCTCTGCAGTTTACTAGCTGTGTGGCCTTGGGCAAGTTACTTAACCTCTCTGTGCTTTCTATTCCTCATCAGCAAAATGAGGTGAACAAGAGTACCCAGTTCCCAGAGTTGTGAGGATTTAGGTAAATTTGTTGTTGTTCAGTCGCCAAGTCATGTCCTACTCTTTGTGACCCCATGGACTACAGCACACCAGGCCTCCCTGTCCCTCACCATCTCCCGAAGTTGGCTCAAACTCATGTCCATTAAGTCAGTGATGCCATCCAACCATCTCATCCTCTGTCATCCCCTTCTCCTGTCGTCTTCAATCTTTCCCAGCATCAGTGTTTTCCAATGAGTTGGCTCTTTATCACGTGTCCAAAGTATTGGAGCTTCAGCTTCAGCATCAGCCCTTCTAATGAATATTCGGGGCTGTTTTGCTTTAGGATTGACTGGTTGGATCTCCTTGCAGTCCAAGGGACTCTCAGAGTCTTCTCCAGCACCACAGTTCAAAAGCATCAATTCTTTGGTGCTTTTATTTATTTATTAAATATGTAAATAAATACATGTGATGACTAAAACAGTGCTTGCTTGGCACGGAGGAAATGCATAGTCGGTGTCAGCTCTGATCACAACTACCTGGCACGAAGGTCCTGGGAAACATGGACTCAGTGAGCCTTTGTGTGTGTGCAGGTTTGCACACACACAGAATCGTGGGGCCTGCCCCCTTGCTTCTCAACCCCATTTCCACCATCTCCCTCCTCCCTTCTCCCCGGGTCACCAGGCGATGGCAAAAGGAAAGACCAAAATTCAGATTGCTGAAAGACCTCAAAGATGAATCCATAGTGAACCAAGAACCCTCATCAGAATGAGAACTCAGAATGTCCCTTAGGATGTCAAGGAAGCTGGCAGGAGAGGGCCTGCCACAGATGGAGGAGGTCAGGGCCACCAGGGCACGTCTTGATGGCTTTATGAGGTGAGCGCACTGCAGGTAGCTGAGAGGGGAGGGTTTCCCAGATATGTGTTTTCTGCGCAGCACCAATGACCCACACTCCAGAAGGAGCTCCCCAGATAGCCCATTGGGCTCCCCCTGGCTTGCCTGGAGATGTCCGGATGATACGCAGTGAGTGGTTGCAGGGCAAATGATCAGCAGAGCAAGAACACTGGGGAACACTGGTGGGCATGACCACAGCCGCCGCCGCCTCCTCTATCAAAGAATCACAAAACCCAGCAGGTAGATAATAGATAAGGAAACCTACCAGCATCCATAGTTTAAAAATCAGCGTAATGCCTTATCTGTAATGTAAAGGGAGACACGGGAAAGGAGATTGACAAGAGGTGTGTTTCCATGCTTGGCACAGTGACTAGCTGACAAGGGCACCCGCACAGGTTTCCAGATCCCTCCTGGGGGCAGCGCCTGCCTCACCCAGCACCCCAGCAATGCTCTCAAGCTGTCTGTGCCATGCATTCTCATCAAGAGTGATGTGGTCCCCAACAGGGTGAAAGTTGGCTCTTGGCGGGGAATGCAAAAAGGGTACTATTCTTTCTATGTGTAAATCACAAGCATATATACAGCCCACAAACAGATACACAGAATGAATATCTCTGGTGTTAAAAATTCATGATGGAATCAGAGCAGGTGGGGAGAGAGGAGATCTAAAATGCTCCACAGGAGGGCGATAGTGGATAAAAGGGTTGAGAAACACTGATGTCTAGTAAAAGACCAGATCGTTTCTTATTTCCAGTCTATCGCAAACTGATATATACTTTTATAAAAATGCAATAAACATGAATTACTAGAAAAATAAGATGGGGAAAAAAAGAAACAAACATAAGCCCCTTTATTACTAGATTCAACACATGTAAAATTGCTTAGAATTGCTAGAAATGCTTTTTTTTTCTTTTAGGAAAATCATAAAATTTATTTATATTTATAATATAATACACATGATTTATAATATAGATGATCACTGACTGGTTTTACTTTTTTTTTTTTTTTCTTAAGCTGAGGGTTCAGTGGTAAAGAATCCACCTGCCGATGCAGGAGATGCAAGTTTAATCCCTGGGCCAGGAAGATCCCCTGGAGAAGGAAGTGGCAACCCACTCCAGGATTCTTGCCTGGGAACCCCATGGACAGAGGAGCCTGGCAGGCTACAGTCCACGGGGTCACAAAAGAGTCAGACACGACTTAGTGATTGAACAACACTTTCCATCAGAGTTGTCTTTTTTTTGCAGACTGTTGGTGGACAGACTGTGGCCACAC